>OZ002743.1:33129022-33187485 GCA_963924295.1 Dioctria rufipes
TAAGCACCTTACTAATGAAATTCATATCAAATAGTAACAATGTTAACTTAACATATTATGGCTGGGGTACAATTTCAAGCCCATATAAATATGGATTTAATGCTAAACTCGGAGTTAATCAACTACACCATGAGTCAAACCTTTCTCTAACCACATACCACCATTTTCACTCTTGTATAAAATGCCTGTAGTCATTCCTAAAAGGAATATTCAAATTGAAGAATGTGGTAAATTGACAGATCTCAAGACGTGCCGTTATTAAACAATTTATCCTTTACCCTCTTCAAAGTGCATTTCCTATAATACCGAAACATTGTACACATGCCAAAGGAGCACTTTTTCTGTCAACATGGGACAATTCTTTACGGGCAAACATAGACGCAATGGAATAAATTTTAGCCTGAAAGAATAAAAGCATTAAATAAATTATTCCAACCCTTTCACCGAAAGCAATAACCAAAGTTAAATGCCAAAATCTGGAATTATACATTTATAGAGGGCCCAGAGACAGTAGTCTCCCTTGTCTACCCTATTTCTTCTCTCCACAACTCTCCACAATCCACAGAATTCATTAAATTTCGGAATCAAATTACATGAAGATGCTAACATTAACCAGAACTCGTCAAGCTCAATAAAACCAAAAAGGAAAAGAATGCCCGAGGAAACGCCTCTGAGCACACTCTGGAGCCTTTTTATTGAAATACTGCCGAAGAATGTTGCATTAATTATTTAATGAAAAAATTTATTTGAAGTTGAATGGAGCCATTGCATTAAATATTCAGCCTGGGTGGTGGTAGATGTATATATGAACGACACCAATGTAAGACGACAGAGAACTATGGAAAGGTGTACACCGCTTCCATACGTATGTATGTATGTAGTAGCTTTATGTAGATTACAAAAATATTAAAGATGCTGCATACATAGGTAAGTATAAGGATCTGAAAAACCTTGAAATCTAATATGGACAAGACAATGTGACAAAATGAAAATGGTGCCAAGAGTTTCAAGTTTTAGCCTCCATCTCTTGTGGTAATTTAACCGAAATTAGACCAAAGCGCGTCAAATATTAAAGCCTTTGAATGGGTTGGTGGAGGATGAACAGGTGGAGAGAGAGTCGAAGCTTTTATTTGTCTATTCACAAGCACCTTTAGTATCACTGTTTTAACCGTTACGCATCCTTCATTTTCCCTCAGTAACCAAGTATTCTATGACCTTGTACCTCCTTGTAGATAGTCTGGCGATGTAATGAAAATATTTTATTACTCATCATCCTTCGCCGCCTACTCCACCACCTCATTTGGATTAAATTCCTTTTCAGTTGCTGTGTTGTGGTCCTCGGAAAGTGTTACGTTTCTTGTGAAAATAATACGTTTCGGTGGTAAAATAATGTAAATCCCTTCAAATAGCATAAATGAGGCAATTATCGTATCTTAAAGAAATTCTAGGAATTCACAGAAAATCTCAAAATATCTGGAAACTCAAAATGATTCGCACTCCCCCCTGAATTTAGTATTTTCTTACTTATGTTAATTCGTTTTGAATTTCCACATTTTCACAGTATAAATCGGTTTTAATGGCAACAAAATGTTAGAAAATCATGTGGAATTCATGCGAGTTTAGTCGGTGGTGAACCGGATACATGTACGGAATTTTACAACATCCGACATCGTGTTTTAAGTGGAATAGTATGAAATGAATCTTGAATGGGGGAAGTTTTTTCACAGCTTTTTTTTATGAATTATTTATTTGACAAGGACATTACGTGATGGAATTCCTGGTGACAATTAATATTCCAAACTTTTGGACCAGTTGGCTATTTTTTCTGTAATAATAATAACAATGTTTATTTCGCAATTAATTAATTAATAATAATAATACTAATAAACTGCAACAATAGCACTGAAGCCATCTGCCGGGATTAGAAACTAATCTAAAGAAAAAACCACCTGCAAGTTAGCTCAATATTTATAATTTACTAGGTGGAGTCTCTCGGCGTTACCGGTGATAATATAGACACCTAGAGGAGTGGGAGTGGGATGTTAAGGTATGATTTGACTTAATCGCGCGTTTCCGTACTCTAGGGTATCACTGCGCAAGTGTGCGTGTGTGTGTGTGTGTGTGTGTGTGTGTGTGTGTGTGTGTGTGTGTGTGTGTGTGTGTGTGTGTGTGTGTGTGCATTCAATCAGATGTGTGGGAGATTGTAGCTCTCTACGTCGACGCCATGCAGTGCCCAAATATATAGTAGAACACGAAGGAGTTGCCCGATTGCTCTCTTTTTCGAACTGTATTTGCAATTTTTATGAAACCGTCGTATACAAAATATGAGCTCTCCACCTCGAAGCCTTCTCAGGCAACTTCCAAGTATATTGTGAAAAACGAAACTTTTGTGTGGCATCACTAAGAAGAGGTAACCCAGTTTAGTCCATTTGTAAAATGAAACATGTTAAACTCATCTTTTTCTAATGTGAGTTTTAATTATTTATTTATTTGGAACTTCATCAAAGATCTGATTACTGAGTTAATAAAAAGTATAAGTATAACAGAGTCAAGTTCACGCAGGCAAATCGAAAAATCTCTACTGCTCAGACTCAATGCGATTTATTTAAACAGCAGTGAAGGGAGATCAGACCGGACTGACATACTCCAAAATGAGTCTAACGAATGTGTAGTAAAGGATCTTCATTATTAATGGATCATTAAACTCGTTTTACTATCTCTATTAGTATCATTATTATCTGGCAACGATTACATTAATAGGATCCTCGAAGGAAAGAAGAGGAAGACGCCAAAATTTTTGGTTTTATCAAGTCTAGTTAATAAGCATCCATCTAAAATGTAACTGAAGTCCAAAGGCCTGTAGTTACGAGAAAAGGACATAGCTGTGGGCATAGCTGTGATAAAAGTTTTACAAATTGCTGGAAATAGGGGTTATTCCTATTATTTTCACTAGGACCGGATATTCAATTTTTATTTTATTCATTTTTTTCTCGTTTCTTTTAATTCTTTTGGTTTGAATTAATTGTTTTCTACTGTTCTTCCTATTATTAGTTAGTGAACTCTAAAGTCACTGGTGACCAAAATTAATTGTGTGATTTAATAAAATCTACCGCGTTTTAAGGTAGATAATATTTACTATATAGAGGTTTGCGATTATAATTTAACAAACATAATCTATTTTTCCCAACTATAAGCCATTTCATATGAAAACGTTCACTTTTAAATTCACCCATATGTTACCTAAAGGGGTAGCAATTTAGTAATTTTGCGATGAAACGCTATTTAACAAAAAAACATCGCTCGAATAGAGCCACTGATTTTTGCCAAATTATGCTCTCAGCCACAAGCTAGGGCAAATATAGTTGCAAGCCCCAGGCTTTGGCGTTCTCGGAGTGAATAGTATGGAAGCAGTCAATGCTACATATTTTTGCTATTATATCTATAAAAAATTTAACCTCTCAACCCAGCGATCAGAGAGGTGTCATCAGTATGGTTATCACTGATCGACTACCATAGAAGTTCAATGATGGAGGTCACACAAATCTCTAATCGCTGGATCGAAAAGTTGATTTTTTTTTGCATTTCAAAACATTTTGCAAATTTATTGAAATTATTTTTAATAAGTTTCAGTCTTAGACACGAATATGTTTCCTCTTATTAAATCTATAGCCAATGGCCCGGATGGCATGTCACCGCAGTTTTGTAGAAGTATCACTCTCTAGTCATTGGCCCAATATTGCATATATTTTATATTTATATTATTCTTCTTATTTGTTATTTTATCACAAAACTCATTTAATTTTAAATTTTGGGTGGAAATCTTCAAGTCTTGGATTGACTCATCCGCAGGTCCCAAATAGGCTAATTGAGTAATTAAAAAAAGAACAAATGAAAAATAGAAGAATGAAAAGAAATAAAAAAATAAAAAAATTGAAAAAAATTATTTGAAAATTGAAAATTAATTCGAAGCGAATTGAACCTGTGTAAATCCGTCGTGGGCTGAAAACATAAAAAAAAAGCAACATAAGCGTTTCGTATAGGAAGAAACCTTATACTCTAACTAACGACCTTAAACAAGAATAAAATTATACCTGGTAATAAGTCATAATAATATTTATATTACAAAATCTCAATTTCCATACAAACTACAGATTTTACAAACGTAATACCTCTCCCTAGGAATGTCGTGGAGTTGTCGCCCACCGATTTCAAGCCAATTATTCCACTTTGTTTTCTATCTAGAAATATGTGCTGCATTCCAAGAAACTATACTCGCAAGAACATTACATGTTCCATTGCGAAATGTCCCTTTGCAAAACATCCTCTTATTAAATATAAAGCTTCCTGTATTATATCCACGCTCGGCTTAATTTCCCTATATTTTCTTTTTTATCATACATAACAATACGATCCTAAGGTATACATATGTCGATATTCACAGCTATGCAAACGATGGCAGCTGCAAAAGGAGTTACTGATGTACAGAGCTGCCAAGGGTAGATACCAGCAAGGGAAAGGCCGTATACATGCTTCGTGCAGAAAAAACACAGCTACTCTGAATTCTGATGATTGTGCGTGGTCGTAATTAAGCCTGCACATATACGACCTAGTAGTCTTGACTTGGAACTAGAACTTTGGTAAGCAATAAGATTACTGGTGGTAGTCTCAAGCCTCTCCTAACTTAAACGGCAGATTACAACCTTCTCTTGGTCCACCGCCGTCACTTATGTCCTAATATGATTAAACCCAAACGAAATAACCAGTCTTATAAAAGGACCTGCATGAAGATCCACTGGGAGTACCCATGGCCTTATAATCATAGACTACGAAGCCATACCAATTAGGTAGCCGACATTGCTAACTTGGTACTACGGATTTTATGAGCCTCGGATAGTTGTACTATAGTAGTGCTATTCACCTTAAAATGGATAAGACCCCTTAACGGGAGCATCGTAGATCGGCAGATATTTTAGGTGGGTCTCCCTTTGACCAGTACGTCCTATGTCACTGACATAAACTGTCGCTACTAATCCGTGCATTATAACTGCCGTGATATTAAGGCTTAATAGCTAGGTACTCACGTAAAACCCCGACAGACTTCTAACTGTGCAAACGACGTACCTACAAGTCTGAAATTTATAAAATCTAAAATTTTGAATTATTTTTATTGGCTCGATAATTTAGCATTTTAAGTAAGAAATTTTGATCTGCTCTGTCATGAAATGATAAATTCACGTCAAGATGATCATTTTAAAGTAACAATAAATGTGGAACAATTAAGTGCACTGAAACACATTATCATTATTATCCTTATTACTGCTGCACACATTATTAATGTTGGTTCATATTCACTTTGACCATCATATTAGTATTTCCCAAAATATTGTAAATTTTAATTAAAGAGCAAATTTTAAAATAAATCCATCATCTACCCCACTACCAGCCACATGTCTTTCACAGTAATTGATTACTTATCTCACACAGTTGTGTCGGAAATCTCAATGTTAAATGGAATAATTTGTAAATATGAAGAAAGGAGCATAGAAATTATATTTTCACATAGGTACATACATTCATAACATAAATAGAATAGTAACCCAGTGTGGTGTCTTACACAAAAACCTTATGGCGCGGAAGGAAATGTAGAACATATTCATTTCATAAATACACACGACAATAGGAGTAACGAAAATAATGGACACTTTTGTTCCTTGCAATGCATGAAATATCGGATTCCTTTATTATCACCACACCTTCCCTCTTTTCCCTTATGAAAGATGAAACATTAGTCATTTTTATGTTCGCGTGTATCACTACAAGTTGAAGGAAACATCCCAGAAATTAATGGCTAGGCTCACAAGGCAGAGAGAATCTGCAAATATTTGCCTTGTCACTGGATGCTTTTAAGACCATCAATTCCAGGCATTCTCTGTCAAAATTTTCCCCAACATTCTCATTCTATGCTACGACGAATATTCTAACATCCTGTGCTAGTACCGCAAGTCCAACTTCATCGACTCATACTATACTTCAGTGTTATCTACCACCTCCACAGAAATGAGTAAAACCGGCACAAGGTTTCAAGATTAATACATTCTGGGTGATAAAAGGATTTATGGGTGGGCACCAATTTATTTACATAACTCAAAGTGTTTTTTCTTCACACAGCTAGATAACAGCTTGTGATGGTGTGATGGTTTCCGTTCGTATCCCACCAGAGCCACTTCATCTGATCTGACTATCATCATCGTTGGAGCGACTTTCATTTGAGTGCAAAAACAGCTTTTGATTGATTAGTTTTGATCATCAAGACGCAAATTTTCGTTAGAAACGCTTCTTCTGGATGAGCGATAATTGATTTCACCTTTTGGACTGCCTCTGTACAGATCCACATGGAATATTGCAAATTCATCATTCCCAAAGAAATTACTCATCAAAATTGGAAATTTAATCACAGCAGACATTTGCGCTAATTTATTCAAATTGCTGTAAAAATCTAATAATTCCGAAATTTCGTTTGTAGTTGTGAAGCAAAATTCGTAGAATAAGAAGGAGTTGTTTTTCATGTCAACCTAGTTACATAATTGTCACTAATTTTCTTATCCTACATAGAAACCTAGAAACCATAGAATTATGAAATTTGTGCTTGGGAGTTAAGAAGTATAGGTTAGAAAATACACAAAAATTCTGTCATTGTATCCTGTGTCTTACGGAGGAGTGTTAGATAAACTTATTGAGCCTAATGAGAAATGAATAAAAATGAATTTCGCTTCGAATTGTCGAATTAAGTGTAATGGAATAGAAAGGACAGGAATTACTTTCGAATGGCTTAACATCAGATCTAAAATAAGCGAATATTGCTGTGATTTATCTGCATATAAGCTTCAGAGGCCCATTCTACCATCTTTATTTTCATCCCCAAGATTGACTTATTATGCGCTTGACTTAACAATATTTTCAACTTGACGATGGATTTTGTAATTATGTTGTTCTTTAATGTTTGCTGATACAAAGGTAATCCAACTAGTTCAAATTTGTAACTAACTATGCTTTCACGAAATCAGCTAATCCATAATTCTTATATCGACGAACGAGTAGTTGACCACCACTTGCCTTATTGACCGAAACGTAATATTGTAAAACATTTAAGGCAACAAGTACCATGATTAGTCAACTGATGGTTTTAGATCAAATAGTCAGTTCCAATATCACCACGTTAAGTAATGAGTTGCATAACTCTACCACCTGTTGCAGAAGAGCAGAAAAAATTGGAAAGCACATCGACTTCACAATGAAGTCATTCAGCCTTTTCAGTAGGAAGCTAACCTAGAAAGGTAGTTAAATGTTTGGGAATTATGGTAAGATATGATGCTGAGATTGACAATGTGTTTTGGAAAAGGTTGGCTCTTAACAACCAACGTAAGATAC
This sequence comes from Dioctria rufipes, assembly GCA_963924295.1. Classification (NCBI taxonomy): domain Eukaryota; kingdom Metazoa; phylum Arthropoda; class Insecta; order Diptera; family Asilidae; genus Dioctria; species Dioctria rufipes. Next base: position 33,136,451 of record OZ002743.1, read on the forward strand.
CCTTGCCAATTATCACACACCGTTTTCAACCAAGGAAATTGTACCAACTTGTGCTATCTGTAATGATTACGTCCAATAGATCTTATTTTTATTTTATTTTTTTACCTAGGCAAGCAGTGTTTCAGGGAGAGTCTCTATAGAAAAGTTTTACATGAAAAGGACTGAAACTTCATGATCACGCCTCTGATCGGGCACATCTATTAAGGGAGTACAGTGCCACGGATATTCCAAGGTATCTGGTTTATGATAGAATAAAATTATTAATGAGCTTCGAGCATTGCAATACACTGAGAAACTCTAAAGGACATTTCAGGAAAGTTAGGCCCGTCAGGAATCTAAATGGTTATCTGCCCACTTAACTCGACGTTTCCCGTATCGACTGAAGGCTTCTAATTAGTTCAAAGACTATTATCGGTGACCTCGGATTATCTTCCTGAAGGTGAGTTGCCCATTGCTACCAAAGTGCCTAATATTCGGATTTAGAAATTGGTGATTACCTTCCTTGATAAACCACATCAACGATCATTTCAAAGTGACAAACTATCTGCCTTGGATTTTAAATAACTTTTATCTACTCACAAGCCCCTGACTAAATAACTTTGTCCATAAGGGCGACTTTCATGACGAAAAAGTTTTAAGGTAGTAAACATGGATGGATTTACATGGAGGTTTTTTTACTTAGAATGAGTGTATGGAGAGCTTTTCGATGGGGTAAAAGAAACTCACATTTTTCGGCCGTATATGATATCGAATTAAAGCTCTTGCTCATCCGAATATAGTTAAAATGCGTGATTTTCGAATTTGTGTACAGGGAAGTGTAGGTTAGTGCGTGAGGGCTTATTTTTCTTTTAAAAACGCTTTAAAATACTGTTTTACATATTTCATGGGAACATTTCAATTTTCAATGTTTAACCATTATATGGTAAATAAATTTTTCCATATTTTTCATGTAAACTATTTTTTACATAGAAGTACTTGCATTAAAGTGGACAATCTTCTACACTACTCACCAAAGAGAAAAGAAAATTACCCCACAACGAAAGAAAGAAAACGTATATATTATTTCGCATATGCATATGTGAGATAAATAATGTCCCATTATATTAGTTTTTAGCGAAAATGTAATGACCAAAAAGGAGAAAATAAAATATATTAAAAAAAAAAAAACTTTTAAAATAAATTGCGATAAAAAGTAAAAATTATTTTTTTCTTACTCAGTGATATACACAAGAAAAATGTCATTGCAAACAGTTCACACATTTAAATTCAAACGAGAAAATATAATTTTAAAATATTATTAATTTTATTACATTCAATTTAAGCTTTAATCTGAGTTGTAGCATTTATTAATTTACATTGAAACTTTTCTTGTGTAGATATCAGTGAGAAAGAAAAAAATTATTTTTTACTTTTTAGAGCAATTTATTTTAAAAGTTTTTTTAAATATATTTTATTCGTTTACTAATAGTATAAAGTCTAGCTCGCCCCACAGATGTTGCTTTGCTTTTTCCGGTAGGTGGCGCATTGCTTTTAATTTTAATAAAGCCTCTGTATAAGAAAGTCTACACAAAAGAAGTTGTTGGCACGATTAGAAGATAGACAAAGTGAACGAACAATGGCCCCACCAATGATCAAGTGCATAGAAGCGCGGAAAATTGCAGTTTATTTGAATAAAGAAAAATTAACTACTTGATATTGAAAATTGAACATTGGTAATGGCAATTCAAACTTAAAGTTCGTACATTGAATTTTCAAAATAAAAAAATATGAGACATCAAAATTGACATTTTTAAAAGTAATTGTTTGGAAATACACTTTCTAGCAATGCATTTTTCGAATCAATAATGTTGCAGAAATTTTCAGGCAATTTAATTAATTGTGTATTTTCAATACAACCAAATCTTCTATTACCAGTATTCAGCAGTTGTTTGAAAAATACTTCATGGGATAAATCCTTCTTGTAGTATAACACGCACATTTATTGTGAGTGGCAATTTATGGACACTTCGCCCCAAAATAGATGACTTTAAACATGTGTTGATATCATCCGCATCCTTTGAACTATTCCACGGTATTCGGGTAATGTACGTCTGAAACCATCTGACAATAAAATTAGAGCGCCACCAAATATACTTTCATTTGCCATTTAGGTCTTTTAGGTTTTGATTTAATTCTTCCAGTCCATGTTTATGGGCCATTCATTCTAAATTCATCCCAGATAATAATATGAAATTTTTGCAGATTTTTCTTTAGTCACACCTGAGTGTGTTTTGATGTTACATACTGCATTTTCATTGGTCTGTATTTTTAATTGTAGATTTAGAGCCGAATGAGCTGTTATTCCACCATTTAACAAAGTTGCAACGATGGCAGATGAAGCAATTGCTATTGCAATGTTACCTTAAGATTTAACTTTGGTAAGGATGAGCGAAATTAAAAACGTTTTACCAGTTCCACCTGATGCGTCCAAAAAGATAAACCTTCTTCTTTTGCTGCAATCGTCTATCATAGATGGACTTTTGTTCGTTTGATATCAATTATCCATTTATCGTAACAAATGAAGCCACATCGCTAGTATTAAATTTTTGCTCACGTTGCACGTCATTATTAACTAAATAGCTTACTGGCTGATTTGGTGAAAGCATTCCTAAATTTATGATTAGTTCATTTCACTTGAGATGAGTATGCACAATTCTTCAATCATAACCAATGCTTCGTTATACATTTTTGGTACATTGAAGATTTGCATTTTAATTTGTTATTTGAATCCTGTACAGTATATCTTCACTCATAGAATCGTTATATTTTCTCCATAATTCAGTTGAGTTTGTTGGAAAACACGTTGTCAACAATATGGCGAATAGTTGACGAATATTATGTGGTGAAGAACCACTACCTACTCGATCCTAGCGTTATTGTGTAAATATGAAATAGCTTGACTACAGCGCCACTTATCGGATCCTAGCATAGCTATGAACCATTGTGGCGACAAAACAAATATAATGTGGGAATATGACCACAATCGGTCTAGGCTTGTTACGCAGACCGCTAGAACAATCGTAACTTGTGCTCCTGGTGCCTTTCGGCTGCCTAGTGGAGATGGTCTGGGTTCAACGTTAAATAATAAGTTGGGCGCCATATGATTTTTGTCATTTAGTAGTTTTCCAAGTGAGATCACGAAACTGCCTTGGCAAATAAAACAAACCATTGCAGTCATAGAAAGCTATATTAGGCAATACGTCATAATTGAATTGTAGATATATTCGAGTCAATCTGTAGTGCAATCAAATTAAATTATTGGTTATGAAACGTTATCATATACATTATGAACAAATTTAACTCTAGATTTATGTTTTAGCACATCAGATCATAAAATATGAAGACGCGAGGGAAGAGAGTTTCACAAAAAACTTTCTTTCGCTTCTTTTGGCAAATCGGTGGTGTACTGTAACTTATCGAGTTAATCGATTTTATCGATTTCCTTTTTTTGTTTTGGTAGCATTCCGAACGGCATGCATAAAGTATTGTGGATCTTTTCAAACTTCATAGGGTGCTCATTATTCGTTTAGGCGGACTTTTATTAGTAGCTACTGGACGATTTAAAGTACGAATAGCCCGATTTTCCAAACTAAGCGAAGCAGGGTTGAAAAAGAGGAAGCTAATTTTAATTCATTAATAGTAAATTTCGCGATTTAATTTATAGTACCATCAAAATATTTAAATTTTTCCAAGGTACATTTCAGTTAATGCCTACATATTACTAATTGACAAATTATGTATTTGTTGTAAAAAAAGAATTTAGGATATCCAACAACTTTAAAGTATTTTATCTCAAAAGTGTGAAAAATGTACTTGTACCCCTTTCCTTTTAACCCACCCCTTCAATTTTGATCGGACTTGACAAGTAGCCAAAAATAAGTGACTATTGGAGAATCAACTTTTTTACAATACATAGAAAAATATTTGCAAGAAAATGTCTAGAAACAGATTTAAGTTAATTTTGGGTCAACTTGCCTTTTTAATATTATAATAACAAAGGCTGATATTGGTTAAAATACAGTCACTTCAAGTAATTCTAGTGCATCCACATTCTTGGTAAGAAAGGAAATGGTGGACAAATCCATAATTTCCATGGAGATGTTGTGTCGTTTATCCTTTCATCAATATATTCTCGAAAGAGAAAAGTAAATAGGAAAATTGAAGCACGATAGACGTCGAATAAATTGTTATAAATTTTGCAGAGTACATCTTCAACGTAACATTGTAAACTGATAATTATTATACAAGTGCTTCTATTAAAAAATAATTTAGCGCCTTTAAAACTAATTTAACAGGATCCCTTAGTAGTAATTGTAAATATACTCCGAAAAATTTAGTGAAAAAGCAACTAAATCCAAGGAATTTGAGGATAATACAACAGCAAAACTTGAGATATATTAAAATCAAGGAAGAAGAAAATTTCTTATGATACGTAAAACGCTGTGCACCGCGAGAGTTAAAAAGTATAGTATTTGTCCCCTTTTGATAGCATAATAATGGTGAACTAATTATTGTTTCGTTATCCAATGAATGAAAAAAAAGTTATTAATGATTTAAGGCGAAATTACAGTGAGTGAGAGTAACTGTTAGTGAATAAAATTCTGTGATGGATCGCTAAATAGATCTACCTCGCTGATCAGGTCAGCTGTGTTAGACAGTTTGGGTTTGTGTTAGGCACAACATTGGTTATTGATCAATCATTTAACAAATGGTCAAGAGTCCAAAAACAGGACTAAAAAAATTATACACCGTTATAAGAAATATTAATATTTAATGTTTACGAGTCGTTGCACCACGATAAGAATTATAATATGAAAAATTCTATGCAGGAAACACCAGAAAAATTTCTTCGTTACTTTCTTTGAGCGCCCTTTAGGACATGTGCTTTATTTATTTCCTAACAACAGCAGACAATGAGGCAATATCAGTATTACGTTCTGCCAAGTTTTGCTTTCTTTAATTTCGATATTTGCAACTCAGTACCTCAAAGAAATTTGGAAGACTAATTCAAGAATCAAGCAAGTAATCTTGGCTTGATATATCTGGGCGGCACTCGGAATGCTTGAGCACCGATTTCTTGTAAATCAGAGTACTCTGAGTCTGAGCGCTCTGAACGTGTATCTTTATCATTGCTCAATATGAATAAACAAATCGGAGGTAGACCTCTGAGCATTTAGAGCAATCCGTCAATATTGCAAATAGAGCGCAAACAATTTCTATTGAAAATTTGACTACCTTTTTAAATTTCATAGTTCCTTTCGTTCATTCACCTCTTATTTATGTATTTTCATTAATTTATTATTATTTATTTAATTTTATAAAGAAGCTTATATTATCTATAGATATTTCATAAATCACAAGTGTTGCCAATTAAAAAGAAAAAATAAAAACTTCCAGGACAGAGAACATTTAATTTGTATCTCTTTACCATAGTGCTATAAACGTTTCAAAAATCTGTTAAATCCACAGAGCGGAAAAAAAGATACACGTCCTCTATCTACTTAATGTATAACTACTGAGTCATTACTTTATTTACATCCTTTTGAGCAAAAAGGCTCATGTAATTGATCCAACAAACGAATTTTACAAGGAATTTCCTGGTTGCAGCATAAACTTTGTTTTTCTTTTTTTAGGCTCATGTAATTGATCCAACAAACGAATTTTACAAGGAATTTTCTGGTTGCAGCATAAACTTTGTTTTCCTTTTTTTAGTTTTCTAGAATAAATAAATGTCCTTTTGCAGCATTATTTCAAAATATTATAAGAGAACAATACAACAAACGTATATATGAAAGCAATATTCCCGATGCCAGTTTTTTTATTGAAGCTACTCGCAAATGTAACGTAACAGTAATTACACGATCACTAATAGACTTACGTACAATTATGTACATTAAGGATTCCTCAACAAGCAGTCCTTATAGAGAGGAATAGGATAATAATAGCGTAGTATAAGACTATGATATATATCTCTTCATAGACGGTTCGAAAATGGATGTGGGAGCCAGAGAGTATTCAGCATTCCATAAAATGCAAGACTCGTTCCGCATACCGAACTACTATAGTGTGTTCCAGGGGGAAGTTATGGCTATTAGCAAAGCAGCAAGGCAACAACTTGCGTTGTACCCACTGATCGAGTTATCAGGATTTGCATTGACAGTCTAACTGCAATCAAGGCCCTGAACTCGAGCACCTTTAGATCGCGCCTTGTGCGGCAGTGTCGCTGTGGGTCCGGGCAACTGGGTGCTAACCACAGGGCTATTATCTTCTTGGTGCCTGGTCACAGTGGCTTATATAGCAACGAGGTAGCTGGTGCTATGGCAAAAAAGGGCTCCGCTATGACTACCTGCTTAGCGGAGGAACCTATAGATAGGCCCCTAGAATCAGTGAAGAGAATTCTAGATGTACAGGCATGTAAGTTGGCAAATCGCAGATGGGGAACATTGACCACATGCGGGATTTTAAGATAGCTGTGGCCCGTGGAGTGTCCTAGGAGGGCCAAATCTCTACTGAGGAGGAACGGTAATGATGTGAGTAACTTTATCGGAGTTATAACGATGACTTTTGCAAAAGCTTTATGGACGATGAAGAGGTTAAGACCGTTCCGCTCCTGCTGTGTGAATGCCATAACCTTGCCAGTCGTAGGAAGAATGCGATCGGTAACTATTTCTTCGGCGAATTTGGGGAGCTAACAGACAAGGAGTTAGGAGAACTGATAAAGTTCATTAACTCTTGAGGCTGGTTTCAATGCACCCCCTAAATCAGAAGTATCTTTTCCAGGTAGGTTCCCATTAAGGTGGTATCACAATGGACCACCACAAATGGTCTAAGTGAGGCTGATCACAGGGGTTCGTGCAATGGCCGCCATTCTAACCTAACCTAAACAAAGATAATTTGCCCAAGTAAATTAAAAGAGAAGCTACTTAAATTCAAGCAATAGGAGCATTTTCCCGATACTCCTAAGCATATCGTCCACCTATGAATATTTAACAGTATTTCGCAACATGTGACTAGTTTTTTTCCCTTTCATCGCAGATAAAAGCGCATTAAGACAGACTTTATTTAACTAAAGCTGTATATACATACAAATATCCATAAAATCTCAGCCATTTGCTCACAAAAAAAAGCTCGTCTGCAATATAGTAGGTACTTAAAATGGCGATTAGCCTCAAATGGCCATTGAAAATTCTTCTTCTTTCTTTTACGTTCCGTGCTCTTTTTTTTCTCAATTAGAGTTTAATGCGAATTACTAGGCAATTTTTTTATAAATAATAGGCTGAGAAATCAACTCCTGAGAAGAGCAATAGTATCATCAGCATATCCAAAAATGCTAAGTTCCTACTTCTTCAATATGTTTTACAAAAAAAAAAAAAAAAACGGAGAGAGTATTCCTCCTGATGTAAACAAACCTTCCGTCCAGCCCAATGCAAAGAATTAAAAATCCGTTCAAAACTAATCTTTATAGCAAAACAAACTTTTTGTACTTTTTAATTTTAAAAGTTGAGTAAAGGACAGTAAAATCGCCTCCCTCCCCCTACCTCCCCTACCTTTATTACTCTATAACTCCTTTTGTCTATATAATTCCCGATTTTGTTAGAAACAATGGGATTATTACACAGCTGTTGTCTGTCGTTCATCTTACAAAAGTTGGATTCATATTATTTCTTGATATTTTGTCGCACAAAAGTGATGATGAGAAGTCCTGCAAAGGTTCAACTAGAAATCAATAGAATTCTATTGATATATTTAGACATACAAAAGTATTGGGGAACAGAGTTCAGTGCAATGACGACGTTTACTACGACGGAAGCTCTGTAATTTATAGAACACCATAAATCTACCAAGTAAAGTGCCCAACAATCCAAAAATTGTATCCATAAAACTTGAAAATAAAATTTAACACCGAAAAGAGAATTTCTACAAAATGCAAATTTTCCTGGTCTCTTAGGTGTGATTAATGATGTTGCAATTTTTCATTGCCAGACCTTGCTCTTTTAGACGGTACGGGCGGCGACAGTGGCATCTTTCAACGTTCTAAAAAAAAAAAAATACAAAAAAAAAACTTCCCATTGCCATATGCTTCCGGTCCATGGAAGACGTGCATCCTTTCTTTCATCAGTAAGTATAGTTCCCAGACTGGTTGACAATTTCACCAAAATACACTAAATAGTAAGTACACATAGACGAATAGATTAAAACTCCACCCAGAAACAGGATTTCGCAAAGGAAACGACTCATCTTACGTACTTAACTCTAATTTCGCGAACTATTAACACTTCTGAACCGGAGGGTTATCATTAATTCTCGGAAACTGAATTTGTTGCCAGACAGAAGAGCTTTGGAGAAATTTCTGGCGTACAAGCGTTAATCTAACGCCTTTCGAGGTTTCTTATTACACGAGAGAATCTGTCGTGTCTGTACCGTGTACTCTCCTCTTTGAGGCTTCATTTTATAGACGAACATCGCGCGCTTCAATTCAACGCAGCTTGTCCTGATTATTTTTAAACTCCAAACTTTATCGTCAGTCTGTGAACTCGTTGGTGGTGTTGTTGTTATTGCTGCTATTACGTTTTCCTCCTTTATTTAAGAATTTTTCATAGTGAACTTTTGGATATACATTTTTGTGGGGAAGAAAAAAAACTGCAGAATCAGGTTACCTGACTAAGGTGGTGATCTGATTATTTTTGAAGTACAAAAGAACACAAAAAGTACGTGGCATAATTAAAAAAAAAAAAAAAAGTAAAATGGCCTCATTATGCATTGCCGAATGGAGAATTTTTCTTGAAAATGATAATGTTGTCAGCATTATGTTTGACGAACTTTCTGCACTCCTCAGTGTTTATGTGAATTCATCTCACTGGAGATATGAATTCAAAGATTTCTTGCTTAATAGACTTGAGATATCTCCACCCTTCAGAGTGTGACATAGGTTTATGTCTAATTAATTAATTAATAATTAATTAGTAAAATTAAGTTTAATTTGATCGAGAATATTATATAATGTGGTCCCTCGCGTAGAACAACAAAGGAACTGTGGGGTAAACAGGGCCCAAATCAAACGAATATGTTCCTAGAACTTAACAAGCCAACCCTGAGAACTCTGGTGTCCATTCTCACAGGATGAGACTTGTTGATGATCCTACATGCAGGGGTTCCGGAGAGGAATCCAAAACAATTACCCACTTTCTATGTCACTGTCCGGCACTCTCAGGAATACGTTATAGAATTCTTCGCTCACACCTCCTGGACGAGTTACACGATGCCGGCAAGCAGGGCTGGGGGTCAATACTGAAATTTGTAGAAGCGTCCGGTTGGGACCTATGAACAATCGCTCATAGGCTTGGAGGGTGAACAATAGGCCTTGACTTGGCCTATGTTCGGGGGAACCCATTAAAGAGTCCCAAACCTCGGTTTCAATCATTCAATCATAATTTGGGGTCCCCGGTAACTCTTAGTAAGGACATAACTCTTATAAAGCACATCATTACCCAATTTTTGGACCTACTATTCTTCAGTCTCAGAATGTGCTCACTCTACCTATTTATACCCATCTTCAGCCTTGATATTGTGCCTTTACAATTATTGTATCAAATTAAGGACTCCAACAAATGTGATATAAAATTGTATAGATCTCAGGTTCCTACAGTATGACATCATTAAAAATAGCAGGATACCTTACCTTTTAAAACCTTGTGGGGATACTTGAACCGAGCTTCCATTCATTCTGATGTCAACCCTGCAGATCCCTCTGATTCTGAGAAACTTAACCGGCATTTTACTGTAGGACCAGCAACAAATTTATTAATTCAACAACAACAAACTAATATGTCCTTTCTTACTTTACGTGAACAAAATGTTAATTGCTTCCCTTTCCGGTGTGTGAAGATTGGTGAACTTTTTAAAGCGATATACTCTATCAAGTCCCATTCTACTGGTTTTATTTAGTTATTTATTTATTTATTTTATTTACTGGTTAATTATATAATAATTAATCTGATAGTATCGCTGAAAGCGACATTCAAATTTCTTTGGCAACCAGAACAGAGCTTGGAAAAAATTAAGCTGCCAAAAGTTAAGTGAGGAAATACCAAAGGGTTAGCAAGTTTCATACGCATATGAGTCGATAATATTCTACCCGACGTTCTTAACTTTTCCTAGAACAGAAGAGACGTGGTTGCACCACTGATTTATTTCTATGCCTAAAATTTTGACTGAGTTTGAGTATGGTATAGTAGTACTGTTGATCATTATCTGAGGCCATTCACTAAGATCTAGATTTCTCCTATAAAATAATACACAGTTTGACTTGAGCGGATTTAGCGTTAGGTCGTTACGATTTATCCAATCAGATATTCTTTGCAAATCGTCACTTAGTCGAGAGACACAATCCTTCTCCTTGGTCAGTCAAAATAGATCTGACATGCAGCGTAAAGGTGGACCTTTGAATCCTGTGATGTCATTGGGTAATCATTGATGTAGGAACAAAAGAGAAGCGAGCCAAATATATATCCCTGGGGGACCCCACATCTAAAGTGGTGACGAAGTGGTATTATTCACTTTTAGTTATATACTGCGATGCCCCAGAAAGATTTTAATGAAATTAATTACTGTGATCGATAAACCGAAATATTACTGGAGCATACTAACCAGCCTACTGTGATTCACTGAATCAAAGACCTTGTTGAAGTCCAGAAGAACCAGTATTGCTATGTGGTCGTTGTCAGTCGACTCAATTATATCAGAGACTACTTGAAATAAAACAGTTTCCGAACTACGACACGCTCTAAATCCTGACTACCATCGTGATAAGAGGCCGTTGTTTTGTTTTAGATAAGATGCTATTTGGACGTCCATCAGCTTTTCGAGAACATTTCCAAAGAAACAGAACAAGCTAATGGGTCAGCCAGGTAAGATTATTTTTATGAATCGTGGACAGACAGACAGTCCTATCAAAGGCTCTGGAAAAGCTAATGACATCAGAAATGCTTGGTCATCTTGAAACCTCATGTTTCATGTCGTACTGGCAATCTGGCTTTCGTCATGGATATAGCTGCGATACAGCTTTATTAAAGGTGACTACAATCTTCTATTTATACTTGACAATGGTAAAATTGGTTTGCTGTCCCTGTTAGAAATCTCGAAGGCTTTTGACAGTGTGAATCATTCTAAATTACTAACAAAGCTTTTTTCTTTGTATAACTTTTCTTCGTCAGCCATTGCAAGTATAAAATATTTTCTGTCTGATAGGTTCCAATAAGTAAAATTAAAGAATGTTTGTCCAAAACTTTTACCACTAAACTGTGGCGTCTCACAAGGCTCAATTCTGGGACCAATGCTGTTTAGCTTATATGTAAATGATCTCCCTAGTATTGTTAAAGATTCAGAAGTACATCTTTATACTGACGACGTTCAAATATACCTTAATAGACCGATTGGTTTGATCGAGGATGGGGTACAACGCATGAATGACGATATTCAACGAATTTCCTTATGGTCAATCGTAAATAATCTGGGACACAATGCCAGTAGATTTTGTTGCATGTTGCAATATAGAAATGACATTGATATGCATGATGTACCTCCGATAACTTTAAACGGTTCTCCTTTTCCGTACATGAGAACAGTCAAGAATCTTGGTGTCATGTTGAATGATCATATATGATCTGTTACGACTTTATTAAGGCTCTTATCAGCAAAGTCTATAGCTGTCTTCGACAGTTATGGTTAACTGCAACGGTGTTATCCATAATAACCAGATTTAGGCTTATATAAACTTTAGTTATGACAGTCTAATGTTTCGGTCATTGGAATTTATCTGCAGTCGTAAACTTGAGGTAGCCTATAACGATTGCGTACGTTTTATCTATGAATTACGACGCTTTGAACACATCAATCCGTATCAACACAAAATATTTGGATGTTCCATTAAAACTTATCGCTCCTACAAGAGTTTAATTTTCATGCATAAAATTATATATACGAAAAAACCTGGGTATCTTTATGAATATTTAAATTTCCTTCATTCTGAAAGACATCGGCAGCTTCTAATGTCTCGCTTTCTCTCGTTACTTGGGGAGCGTTCTTACTTTGTACATGTAACAAATATCTGAAACTCTCTCTCTACCTGCGGACTTTCAACAGCCGACCTCAGCCAGCCGATTCAGAAGTGGTTTAAAAACATTCTTAAGTATTACCCAATGATTATCCTATCACTTTTCTTCGTGGTTTCTTAACTTCCTTTCATTTTTGGCTCTCGTCATCTACCTTTGAATTGTAATATGTTGCGTATTAGTTAGTAACGTAGTCACTTAGCTTTAATTATATTTTGGTTACATTGAAACTCAATTAAAATTATTATTTTGAACTGAATATTGTCTGGCCCTGTGGCTGAAGGCTTAATGCTACTAATCGAGGTTATATATCCTCGTCTACATCTATGCACCTAAAAGCAAATTCACAATTATTTATGCTGGCATGGTACAAGATCAGGTAAGTGGTACGTTGGGGCAACAACTTGACTAAGTGAAAAGCCTGTTTAAATTATCAGGATCCAGGTTTGATTAAATAAATCCTCGTTTTCTAAACTGCCTTACTGCCTTCTGCTGTTAAGATGTTGTTATTACTCTCAAATAGCTCACATCAGGTGGTCATAAATGGAGTTCCGTCTTCTCGAATGCATTTAACATGTGGACCTCGTCAAGAATAAGTCTTAGCACCTCTCCTGTTTAGTCTCTACATTAATTATTTATATGATGTGGTGCATGATGTCCAATAGTACCTGTATGCAGATGACGTGCAGCTGCACTTATCTAGAGCTCGTGCACTGATTGAGGACTGATTGAGGGCTGTATCTGCAGAATATACAATGATCTTCCAGAAATTTTTAGGTGATCAATTGATAATCAACTGTTTCTTAACCCCAATAAATTTTAATGCACAACCCTCTCTAATTCTGATTTTAATATTGAGGATCTTCCCCTGTATAACCAATTTGGGGGTGAAAGTTAATAATCGTTTGAGGTACTGTGATCATATCAAATATATAGTGGACAAGTTTAATTTAGGAGACTGTGTGTGTGTGTACTTCCTACCGATTTGCGGTCAAAGCTAGTTAGAACCCTTTTGGTGCCTCTTTTTGCTTATGGTAATGTAATCTAAATGAGACTAGACTCGGTTAGCAGTCGAAGACTTGGGCTTGCTTTCAACGACTGTGTACGCTCTGCTTGCGGTTTGCGTCATTCTGGTCATATCACACCTTACAATCCATCGATCTTGGGTTGTACTCTAGATTCGTATTTAAAGGGTAAACCACTAATTTTCTTGCATGATCTTATTCGTTCAGGTTCAAATTGCTACAGGGAGGACGTTAAGATCTTACTTTGTCAGGTTGCACGCCGTTGGAATTCCCTACCCAATCACTTCTGTCAGTGAATTTAAGAAAAATGTAATTTTATTTTAAAAATTACAAATTACTAAGCTGATTGTGTTGAACTCTTTTCTCTTATGTTTCCACTATATTTTTTCTTTAAATTTTTTTCATATTTTTAATGTCTTTTTTTTATTCGATTGATTTCACTTTATGTTGTAGTTTATCAGTTAGCCTAACCGTACTTTTAATTGTACTAGTATAAGATTTCCAATCTTGTGTATACAAATTAGATAAAACGAAGATTGATTGATTGACATGTGACCAATCTATCTGATCTATCCGAGTTGGTATTCTTTGATCCGTAAAAACTCACTTCTGTTCAGATCATTGCAAAATTCTACAAAGGATCACCGAATAGGTGGTTGAAACGGGTGTCCATAGCGCCTTCCACTTCTTCATTTTAACAAAAGCATTTTAATCAGTTTTCTCAATATAACTAAAGTACCCTTTAGTACCCCGGCGCGGCATATTGATCCTCTCCGAAACTGCAATCAGGCAGGATCTGGATATTTCGTAAGCATTATATCAACACCATCATTATGCTATTGACCTAATTTTCTACCAAAGTATAAAAAAATTTACCCAATTGAGCAAATTTTATCGCCAACATCGTTTTTTGATAAGTCTTATCATAGATGACACAAGAACTAGATGTCGCATGGCCTACTAGAGCAGATTATACAGATTGTGAAATGGGTAGTGCATTCTGGAATGGACTATAACATGGTTTAGAGCGTGTCGAAAGAAAATGTTTTTATAATATCAGTTATGTATACATTTGATTGACTTCGTCAATACTTCAGATACGAAAAAATATGGATCACTCGACGTATACATCATTTGAAATGTTATGGTCTGTGGAATGAACCAACCAGCCATATAAATTTTGTATACTTTTTTGGTACTGCATGCGACATCTAGTTCTTCTGCCATCTATGGTCTTATTCAGTTATTTCTTGAACACTTATTCACAATAGTAAAATTCTAATAATCCTGTTTGAAAAGTCATATTGGTTATTGTTGAATCATTTCCGGTTTCTATAAGAATCTTTTGACCATTCTGATACCACTATTCTTTTTATGGCTAAAGTCCGCACAACTTCAGCTGAACCATCTCCAGGATGATCGAAATCTAAGACATTTAGCTAACCATATATAAGAGTTGCTCTACCACTAATCGCTAAGTCAACTTCATTTATAATCCAGAATGGCAGTGCAAGATGCACATGGGTGCAACTGAAAACATAAAATTTGAGCAAATTCATACAAATACAGTACAAAACGCAACTTTCCGTAAATTTATACTCCAATGGCGGTAATTATCAAAGTTCTTAGATCTCTGATGGCTTCTCAGATAAATTAAAGTTGTTGGCCTGGTGGTGATGACGTTGTTTATCGAGTTTTCTGACTGATAAAGTAGTTTCTCCTTCAAAAGATGCATCTTAGAACTTCAGATATGTAGGTACTATATGTATGCGGTGTCACAATGCAGTACTTCACATAAAATATAAAGTCTTCCACAAAACTTAAATGTGGTGTCTTCACTGTTGCATGTTAAACTTTGATATTGTCATCTTAAGAATTTTGTATTTGGATCCTTTGCTGAAATACATTGAAGAAACTTGATTGTTCTTAATTAAAAGCAAAGTTTTACGAGATAAAAAGTTTTTCGTTACAAATATTCTCATGTTATTATTTTTCTATTATTGTGGCGCATATGTAAGATAGAAACTTTTTTCCCACCAACAACGTTGAATAACTTCTCAACAATTTCGCATATTTCAGTTGATGGAATTCGATATTCCACTAAGGACATAAATGGCGGCCATTAGGGTTTCGAAATGGCAACATTTATAACAGTAAGCTTTAATGACAGATGTATTCAGAATAACACTCTCGAAATTTGATCTGTCATTGTGTGTAGTCTTTTAGTTTATTATGAAATAATAGTACAACACGTGTAGAGATTAAAAAGGTATTTAAGAAAGAGTAGTCGTTGGTATTATTTTATTGATAAAAGGTTTGCATTTCAATTTTTATTTTTCATTGGAAGAAGCATAATAACCGTATACCACCAGGCTGTGGTAACTGTATTTATTCACTATAAGCACGGACTATACAGGGTGTTTCCACCTACGTGAAACACAGATCAGAAGGTGATAGTGCTTACATGGATAAACAAAAACTTGTATGGCAGAATGGGTCAATATCAACCATGTCGGAGTTACAGTGTAATTAAGAAAATATGCTAGGTTTTCACAAAACACTGTATCTTAAAAAGGCCACCGTTAAGAGCTCGTTGTATGAAGAACTTCATGGCCTTTCCACCGACTCCTCAATCAGCCTATTTCTCCCCTCATGTTAGAAGTTAATATAAACTAAGAATTTTCTATTTGCGTAATCACCCTGTAACTCTGAAACGGTTGATATGGACCCTCCATGGTGTATAGACCACATAGGTGGAAACACCCTGTATGCAGATGAAGAATTGTGCCAATACCTCAGTTCAGAGTTTATTTTCTACTCAGCTTACAACAGCCAACCCGCGTCAATGTACGTTGTAGAATCACAGCCAGCCACAGTCATGCGTTTACATAAAAAACGGTGTACGCGATGAGCTCTTTGAAGTACGTGCGGATTATGTTTGATATTTTCCTTGGGAGTGGGCTGTAATCTGACTCTTCATTCTTTTGCAATTATTTTTTTTTAGATAAGAGGGAATTTCAGAATATTTCTGGTATTTTATTTATATCAATCAAAAGATACTTGTTTAGCAATTGTTATAATAGCGCTAAAAATAGTGAACATTATAAAAAAAAATACAAATAAAAAAATAAAAAAATAAATTAAAATATAAAAAAGTAAATAAAGTTAATAAAAAATATAAAAAGATTGCAACTTTGGGAGGTATTCAATGCATTTTTCAGTCAAATATTCGATTACATATTCGTGTTTATATATTATTATTTTTAAAATATTCATTTTTATAGCCGGTAGATAAAAGTGGTATTTTTAATATTCATTTGCCTTACTAATAACCTCTGATATCAGAATCGGTATGGATAAGCAAAATTTTGTTGTTGGCACTACTAGAATTCTCGAAGGCTTTTGACAGTGTAGAACATCGCATCTTCCTCCAAAAGCTATGCAACTCTTTTAGTTTCAGCGCATCTGCAATTTCGATGATTGAAAGGTTTTTGAAGGGATGCAGTCAGTGTGTGAGTATCAAGAATTTAGTATCAAATAGCTTACGCTTGCTGTGTGGGATACCACAAGGATCTATATTAGGCCCGTTGCTTTTAAGTTTATACATCAACGACTTGCCGAATGTTATGCAAGTTACGAGGATTTACATATACGCTGATGACGTACAACTGTACGTAAGTCGGCCTATTGAACTTATTTAGGGCTGCATAGCTCGCTTAAACGACGATCTGGATATAATCCACTCATGGGCCTTAAACAACAGACTGCTACTGAATACCTAAAAATCTCAATGCAGCACTTTCTATAACAATAACCAAGTATTATCGGATGTCCCTCCCGTGATCTTAAATGGATACTCGTCACCTATTTCAAACAAAATAACCAGCCTAGGAATTATATTAAATCAGCATATGAAGTACTGCGACTATGTCAGTTTTACTTCCAGCAAGATTTATGCAGGATTTCGGCGACTATGGCTTTCTGCCCACATCTTATCGAGGGGCATGCTTATAAAGTCGCTTATTTTACCTCAATTCACATTCGGCAGCATTATCTATCCTAAGCTGGATAACCTTTGTGCTCGCAAGGTAGGGGTTGCATTTAACGACCATGTTTCGCTCTTCAGGACTAACTTGTTGGGTTGCTCTCTTTCTAGCTCCCTAAAGTAAAGGGCCTTAATTTTCCTATATGTCCGATTACAGACTAATAAGCCGCGATATCTTAAAGAATTATTTCAATTCAACGCGTCCTAAAGAATTCGGAATCTAATAATGCTTTGCTTCAGTAGGTCGCCAATGGAGTGTTCTTATCCTGTTCAAATAACCCGTTTATGGAATACTCTCCCTCATGCAGTTAAGACGGCGGGCATTATCAGGGATTTCAGAAAGCTCATTAAGGCACACACGAATTAACTCTTTCATTTGTTTTTTTTTTTTAATCTTTTATCATGTTTCTACAGAACAATTCAATACTAGTAGTTAAATACTTTTTCATCATCATAGAGTTTTGTCTCATCTTAATTTTAATTAAATTTGTTTAAATTATCTAGAATACTCACTAGCTCCATCTGTACTCTAAAAGGTTATACAATCTTGTGTACGCAATTCCGAAATATATATTTATTTATTTTTTTATTACTATTAATAAGAAGTTTTATAATTTTGACATGTAATTATAGAGTTATTGAAAAAGGACCACGTTTATTCCGGGTCTAGTTCGTTTAGTACAGTTCGATGAGCTAACGAGTTAAATTTACATATAAAGTGTCTTTCAAATTGAGTTTTCAAAAGTAAATAATTAAAAGTATTTTATTTATTTTTGAAGTACAATGTTTGCTATTTATACTCTAAAAATTATATCTCCCATGTGACCACCTCTTGAGTCTCTACAGTACCTGATTCTTTTATCAAAAGTTTCGATCACATTCTGGCATAGTTGTGGCTGTATCCCACCAATAACTCAAATAATTTCTGCTTTCAATGCTTCTACGTTTCGACGATTATCCATGTAGACCTGTACTTTCACATGGTCTCAGAGAAAGAAGTCACAGGATCTTGAAGGTCAATTCACGTTACCGAATCTGGAAATAACACATTCTGGAAACTTTGTATGCAGTAATTGCAAAGTTTCTCTGGCTGTATGATACGTAGCCCCATCTTGTTAAAACCGCATGTCTTCAGTATCAATATTTTCCAGTTTTGACCATAAAAAATTTGTGATCATGTCGCGATACCTGTTACCGTTAACGGTTATGGCTCTTCCAGCATCATTTTTGAAAAACTACGGACCAATCCCACCACCAAACCACAATGCACACCAAACAGTGACTCTTTGTGGATGCGTTCGCCTCTCTTGGATCGCGCGAGGATTTTCCTCTCCCCAAATACGGCAGTTTTGTTTATTAACGTAGCCACCGATCTCGAAATATGTTTCGTCCGAAAAGATGATTTTTTTTTTTAAATCGTCGTTTTGTATGACGCATGGAATGATCTTGTGACAGTAACGCTAAATCTTTGTGAATAATACGCCATACAGTTGACTCAAAAAGTCCCAATTGTTGTGAATGTCGGGAAATTGACGTGTTGGAGTCATCTACAACACTATCACTCCCAGCACCAACATTTTCTTCTGAAAAATCGCCGCGAGCATACTGACGTCTTTCTCAATCTTGTACTGCACCAGTTTCTTGGAGGTTTCGCACAATATTACCAATTTTTTGCTCAGTTGGACGGTTGTGTCGACCATAAACATCGCGTAGTTTGCGAAATACATTTCTCACAGAACAACCATTTTCATAAAATAATTCAATAATCTCAATACGTTGTTGTAATGTATACGACTCCATTTTTACAAATGGCAAACCTTCAGCTGTCATAATGACATATAATATGGGTGCGTTCGATGTTTGAAGTGTGTTACACAAGCGCGTGCTTTTGAAAACTCCATTTGAAAAACCCCGTATAAAACAAACAAAACTTGTCGAACTGGTTCAATTAGAAAATTTGTAGTACCTACCAATCTATAGCCCTTCCAGGCACCTTTCTTTTGATGTCCCATGTGAACAAACTGAGTGTAAATATAAGGGACCCCTCCCTCCACTTTTTTTTAATATTTTATGCACACTGATTTACGAAAAACAAATACTGTACATTCTTTTACGCTTAAAATTACTTTCGTCCGTACAGTAAAATTCCATGGTGTTTCTTCTCTCAAACTGTCCGCATGTGAAACAATCTACCATCATCTGTCCCTCCTTCAGCATACAATTTACGAAAGCTTAAGGGTGACATACATCAGCACCTCCGCCAATCTTCTCAAGTTCCCTGAATCCATTCCCTTTCTCCTTCCTGCCATGCAGTGCTTTTTGTCATAAGTTATCCCCTTGTCGACCTTTTTTCATTCGTAAGTTATCATTATCGTCTACGGATAGATATGAAAACCCAAGTTTTTCACGATTAAACTTAATTTAAATCAACAGATAAATAGGATAGACAGGATAGATACTTCAGGACTACCATGGATCTATCCATTTCAATTTTTTTTAAATCCAATGCCAATTCTTCACCAAACCTGGTGTGGCAAAGATATTTATTTACATGGGCTCATTCTAGTTTTTGATGAAAGAATGCACGTTATAATTTGATTACTGATATCATCTAGAGATTTGCCTAATGTATGACCGCAAATTTAGCCATTTCACTAGTTAGTATTGGATAATCCATCCTCGTTTGAGTATTATAATCTTCTGATGTTGCATAATTTCATCAGAAAAATGAATAAAGATCATTGCTAGTGTAACAAAAATTTTTAGGGAATTGATGAAAGTCATCATCTTCCAATGGGTTCTATTGTAAGCCAAAACTGTGTTTACTAAATCCGAAGAGTTGATGCGCACCATTTAGGTCGATGAAATCTGGCAAGTGAGTTTTAGAATACGACAGACTTTCATTTCCATTGAACAGATTTTCTACATAGAAATCATTCTTGATTACAGCATAGACTTTATTACTAAATATATATTTTTCATAATCTTTAAATTGTTATAAAGCCCAATGGTGCCATGTGATACCATATGTCACGTTTATCAATCTGGAAAGCTTTAGCTATTGTAATCGATTCTCTCTATAATAGGATATTATGTAAATATATTATGTGAACCAGACTTTAGGTAAAAAGCCTAATAGTCCATACTAGTAGTGCCACATGAAGTCCTCTTTTATAAACTTATTTCCATATCAATCAAGGAAAAGATTGTATGAGCTCGTTGTAATATTGTTGACCTTCATTAGATATGATTTACGTGCTGCATGTATAGAATAATTCAATTAAATTGCGAATTTATTTCAGCTTCACTCAGTCATCAGAATAAATTTCGGATCCGTTCCTCCATAGTGCACATATGAATCCTAGATATATCCGGGGTCGCAGATTATACTTTGAACTTGAACTGATATGAAATCCACCACTAATTGCATCATGCAGGGATATTTCTTCATTATTTTGTTAATAACATCAGAAATTGGCAGCTATACATGTATAGACGACAGTTCAACATTTATTTGTACCTTCCTTGATTCGATCCATTGTCTCTATGTACTTATATGTTATGTATGTCCTTCCATTTGAGGCGTCGAGTCCTCCTAACTTTGTGGACTTTATACAACAGAATGCACTCGCTCGAGTAACTCGCTTTATTTCCTACAATGCAACAGAACAGAACATGCCCTGAATATAATAGTTAGTTTCCATTGGATCGCGGAAGGGACAGTCAGTCAGTCGGGTCTAGTCGAATCCTTGACTGCATCCAGCCATCATCATTGAACAAATTCATTCAAGGATTGCATTTAGATTACGAATTGAAGAGAATCTCTCCTGAATTAATTGCAATTGGAGGTATATACCCGGCATTGGGATCGAATACGTGACGGTGTGAGGTTATATTGTATATTGTTTGCCAGAGCACTCAACTGACCGATACGTTGCTATTGCATTGCAAATGCCCGGCTCCATGGAAAATCCGTAATCGAATCTGGCTGTAATTTGCCCACCCCCCCCCCTTCGCCCACCGTTCCCTTCATATATCTGGTCCATGTTATCAATTCTCATCCGAATGAAGCGAATGTGGCTGATTTTTTCATGTTTTTCATATGAAAATGAAGGACAAAATGCACTAAACTTGTGCAAATATTAAATGTCATGGTAGGTTTGCAAAATCGCTTTCAATAATGGCAATATAAAATTTTATTGTCGAATGAAAGTGTCCTATAAATGTAAATTGCTTATTTACAGCTACAGAGGTATGGTAACTATGAAACTTGATTTCAATCAACTGTTATTAATTTGTTTTTATCCTCAACGACTAGCAGCACCTCGCAAAAGTCCTAAAAATTACTCAAGTCTTCAAACTCTTCAAACTCTTAATAAAATGTCCTTCCGAATATTTACACTGAAGTTTTACAGAGCTGCTATCTGAATATTTCCTTCGGCTAAAACTCCTCCTTCTCTCTCTCATAATCATCATTATCGTCGTCATCATCATCATCTTCCTCGTCCTCCTCCTTTATTTAGATCAAAGAAGGAAAAGTTTAAAAGAGCTTCCTTTGTAGGAATATCGATTAAAACGTTTCATTTTAAGGACGCCACAACCAGCCACTCCTCCATGCTAAAGTCGATTATTTCGTTGCTAATGTAACTTATGGTTTGTCTGTTGTAAGGACTAAGGACAAAAATTGATTAAAATATAAAGGCAGCCGTAGGTACATAGTAGGTACGGATCGCTCACGTTGCCTTACCCAAATGATAAATTTTCCACTGATTTCCCAGAGAGAGACGTGCATCAACAATATGGATAACTACGGGGGATAATCCATCCGGTTTGGAACATGACAGTTGATGTACGGAAGGCAAAAATTAAGAAAAAAAAAATTATCAAAATGGAAAACTGTGGTGAGTTTTCAAGAAAGGAAATCGCTTAGAATGGTGCTAGGTTTTGCACAGAGCCTGTGTGAAGCTTGAGTTGAGGTTGATTTTTTTTTTTTTTAATTGGGTTAAGAGGTTTCTGTTTTCAATTATTAAAGCTTTTAGTAATGATATTTTTTTCATATATAATATATAAAAAATCAGTTTTTTCTTACTTGTGCCATTGGCTTTTTGTCCTCACATTTTATAGTTAAGATGTAACATCTAGCGTTCCCCTGATATATTGACATGACAGGGTGTGGTGTGTTTGTTGTTTTAGTAGGTACAGGTAGAAATATTTTAATTCTTACACAAATAAAAGACCTAAAATTGGTTTAAGACTGATTCTTGCGATACCCTAGATGAATGCCCATAGGTATGTAATTTCGTGTTTCTTTTTTAATATTTATTTCGTATCGTAAACTTTCGGTCCTTGAGACAATTTAGCTTTGCAACGCATCACTACTGGCGGGTTAAATACATGCCATGTAAGAGATCATTGTCACTATCTGACTACAAATTATTATCAAGATCATCATTCATTCTATAAATCCGGTCACCCTATAAGTAATGAACAAGAATATACCCAAATCTTCAAAATGAAACGTAATTAATATTTTTCAATCATCTATGTATTCACCGGCGATCTCTACAGTTGTTCTCCATCTATCTATTAATTTTTCAATATCTTCCTTGGAGGAGAACTTTGGCTTTGAGTTGAAAAATTCTACAAATATCCTTCTGGAAACTCCTCTGTTGTGTTTTTTCTTCTGTTTCTGCTCTAATTAAACCTGAAGTCTCCAGAATTAGTAATATGCTGATTGTACGATATCTGGTGTGTAAGGTGGGTGAAGCATTGTTTACCATCCGAATTCCCATATTTTTCCCAGTATGGAGACATGTGGTCTAACGTTACCTTGGTGAAATAGCTCTCCTCTTCTGTTGATTAACCTGGGTTGTCTCTCCATTAGCGCTGTCTTCAGTCGCTCCATTGCTCACAGTATAAATGCTAAATGATGGTTCGGTCGCTTTCCAAAAGCTCAAAAACGATAACCCCTTCCATATCCCCACAAACACTAAGCAAAATATTCTGCGGATATAGGCCCTTTTACGCTTGATGTTCTTATAACAGATCCACTGTTCGTCACCAGTAATAATCCTTCCAAGAAGAATCGAAGAAGGCTCGTTTTCTAACCTGACGACGAGTTTATAGCAAATGTGCTTCCTTTTTTCCCGTTGATCTTCCGTCTTATGTTGCGATACCCACTTTCCCAACTTTGAAACATTTCCTACCTGGTCACCAGAAATCTTAAAATGCAACTGATAAG
The DNA here is from genome assembly GCA_963924295.1 of Dioctria rufipes. Taxonomy (NCBI): domain Eukaryota; kingdom Metazoa; phylum Arthropoda; class Insecta; order Diptera; family Asilidae; genus Dioctria; species Dioctria rufipes. Next base: position 33,159,911 of record OZ002743.1, read on the forward strand.
CAGCTCAAGACAAGTCAAGTCAAATATGCGTTTGTTTCCTATCCTTGGATTGGCATTGTTTACCTCGATGATCTCTTCATCTTCTTTGGTCATCTTTGGTCCTTAGGGCTCATCTTTACCCCATTTTATGTCCTCTCTTGTTCTCTTGTTGATGCTTGTCCTTTTGGTTTTACTGCATTTCCCATTCTATGTCATCGTCTCTTTTACGGTTGCTGGATTGTGTCAACCGTAATTGACATTGTCCGCCTTTTGAAGTTAGTTTTAAAGGGTGGGGGGGGGGGGGATTAAATTTGGATAGCTTCGTGGATTTTTTTGGAAGCATTTGGAAGGAGTCGTTCCTAAATTAATGTCTTGTGATTAGCAGTTGCATTCATGGCCATAGAATTTCTTTTAAATTTCCGAAAACTTGTGGAATAACCTGATTTATTGCCTTCAACATGTCTTGGAGGAGTATAAACATACAAAAAATTATATTTAGTTTTAAATTAATTTATGCACATATAAATTTCAATTACTTATACCATTTTAAGATAACTGACAAAAATGGCTAATAGTAGCAGGTCTAGAATTGATCCCTGAGGAACTCCATGAAAAACGCACAGAAATTTCAGATGCACAAACTCCGCTTTAAAATCAATGCAGAGTTAAAAAAATAATTAAAAATTAAGCGGAATATTTTCATACATAGAAAAAAGTCTTTCAACGCCCACAAATATTTAGAGTCTCTGCACGAATAAACACTTGAGATATTTTAGAATCTTTATAGAAAAACCTGAAAATTATACATCTTTGAGAACTTTGGAAAGTTCGAAATTATGCATAGCAGTCTCTTTACCCACCTTCTCCATCGATTTAAGATTGGTTATGGTGGAAGGGGTATATAACTGGAGCTGCAACTTAAGTTGTTCTGTACGAGCAGGTATTTTTCTATCTAATTTTGGGTAATTTCGTCGAACTTTCTTGGTAACTCGATAGAAACCTTATGCTATGCAAATAACATGCACCATCTTAGGTATTTAAACCTTTTGAACAATTTGCTATTCTTACCGTATATGAATCGACATTCGTCATCCGTTAAATGCTTATCTCCATATGACAATAATTTGTCAACAGATTGCATATAGTTAAGAAAAAAAGCCTTCTTCACAATCTATAAAGTCAAAAAAATATTTTGACTATCTCATTAGGTAAGGTCCTTATGATAACATAGGCTACATAACATACATACATACATAACATGTTTTAGAGCGTGCCGAATGCAAATAAAGATTCAATATCTTCTCTCTCTGCGGATGGTCTTACTTCTTCCATAGCAGTAATAATTGAGATTAAAATAATTTGTATTCACTTTTTAATCCACTTGAAATTTAAAACGGTGGTTCTATTTACTGACATCATATCCAAACAGTTAAATTCTCGCTTCATCAAGCTTTTAACAGCGCTATCAAAAATATGGCATTTGATTGCAGGACACTTCAATCAGCTGATTTCGAAATTAATAAGAGAGGGTAAGACCTCACTTAAAATTAAAATTAAATTAAATTTTCATTAAATCAACTCGGTAAGTGTGGTTGGTGAATAACTTTAATTGAAAATTTATTTACTTTTGCTTGGTGAATACTCCCGTTAGAGAAGGTTGGGACCCAAAATTGAAGTTATATATGCGTTACATAAAATAACCTATATTTAATTTTAATTTAATCTTAAGGGCCGAATTTAATTTCATTTCTATTGTAGTACTCCTGTAATATAAGGTTATAGCACACTTAAAATTAAATATAAGTTTTAATTCTAGTAGTCCCCAACCTTTTCTAACAGGAGTACTAAAATACAAATTAAATTAAGTTTCAATTAAATTGATTGGTGAATACGGCTCTAAATATATAGAAAAGCACAGACTGTCTGTATCGCGGCTGAATTCCTGCTTTTTTTTAATGATACTAATATCAAAAAACTTAAGAAAAGCCCAGGTGCAAATCTCAAAATGTTTTTTTTTTAACGAAAAGTATATTTAAAAAATTAAAAAATATTAAAATAAAAAACAATAAATTTTAAATAAAAAACAAACCGACCAAGTGCGAGTCGGACACGAACACGAAGGGTTCCGTACCATTGTACAAAATTTAACACTATGTATATGCCAAAAAACACGTTTCTTGTATTGGGCCCCCTTTAATTTTTAATTTAATTTTATTTTTATTATTTGTTCTTATAACGGCAATAGAAATACACACTCTGTGAAAATTTCAACTGTCTACCTACTACGGTTCATAAGATACAGCCCGGTGACGGACGAACAGACATCGGAGGCTTAGTAAAAGGGTTCCCGTTTTTACCTTTTGGGTGCGAAACCCTAAAAATAAAAGAAAATTAAAAATATTAAAATAAATTATTAAAACCAGATTTTAAAAACTAAAAAAAAAATTAAAAAAGAATAAAAACAAATTTACTAATGTAACAGAGAATCTCGTGCTAGAGGTATAGTCTAGTCAAATTAGACTAATTTTCGACAAATGAAAACATTAATCGGTAAAGATCTGAATTTTGTCTTTCTATTGAACAAACTAAAAGTCCCCGTCAAGATCTGTTTCGCTCGAACCGCCATCTTGGAAAACAAGTACACGGTTTCAGTTTTTTTCCTATTACTCGGCAACTATAACTGATACGAAAAAATAGTTCAGATAAAAAATATAGTTTATTAAATTGCCTAAAAAAAATCATATTATTTTTTTTTTTTTTTGTATCTCAAATATTTTAGCAAAATAGCAAAATTAGTTATATTTTTTCCCTAGATTTGCCTTTTTTGTTTCTGTACACTGTAAAATCGGTACAATAAATTTTTTGACATTTATTCCCTGATACTACAAAAAGAGATATAGAGAGAAGGGAGGGGCATTATATGGCGGTCCCTCTCAGGTCAGAAGGCGTTTAGAGCACGCTTCCTTGGTAAAAGTCCAACGTTGTACGACACACATCTTCTCTACGCATCTTTATTTATATTACCAAAAACATGACAAGTGACGTAAATTGTTTTATTTATGAAAAAGCCTTTGTACTGGAGAGACAGTGAGTGCTAAATATAAAGGACTTATCACTTAAAAAAAAATTATACAAAAGGTTGAAAAAAATTGTCCCACGGCGAGTTTGTGGATGCAATACTTCTACAGGGTTACATTGGTGAAAAAATTCATATAAGCAGATGGAGCAATCACCTAAAGACCATACAAAAATACTTCCATTCTTTCACGCGAGTGACCAATTCCTATACGTCAAAGCATGTCACATGTATCTTCAATATACGTTAATTCTACAGAGTCACATGGAGATCGACGAATACTGTAAATTTGTGGGTGATGGCTACTTTAAGATAAGAAGGATGGATAAAAATTGATCGGAAACTTGGTCAGATATGGTGATAGACCAAAATCCTATACTCCAGATTCTGTGCTCTCATCACACTCATGCAATTGTAAAATGGGATGTACCTAATCTTATGGATGCAGGAAACCCGGACTAAAATACGCAGCGATTTCTGCACATTGCCAAGGAATCGCGTGTTTAAACTCGAACAGAAATCTTGACATTGAAAAATTGTGTTCTATTGAGAGGAAATTTTTTTAGGAACCTTTCAACGCACCTCACAGCAACCAACCTCAATAAACCACTTCCACCAGACGATTGGGCTTCAGTCAGACAATGCTACACCTAGTAAGAGCGGCATTCAACAATTTTAATTAGTAAGAATAGACGAACTTTCACATATCTAAGAAATACCAGCGCAATTTTCAATTAATTTAAGGACTTGTCATTTATTCATAATTCATAACTATTTGCACAACAGGTTGAAGAGCTCAGGAGACTTTCTTTTCTATTTGATGTCAGATTACAGCTGAAGTATTGAAGATACAAAAAAAGCTTTTAATAAGCTTTTTTATAGGGAATTTAATAAACTATATTTTTTATCCAAACTTTTTTTTGTATTAGTTATAGTTGCCGAGATATAGGCAAAAAACTGAAAAAGTGTACCTTTTTTCCAAGATGGCGGCTGGAGTGCAACAGTTTTTGATGGGGACTTTTGGTATGTTCAATGGGTAAACATAATAAGCATGTACCTATACCAAAATTCAGATCTTCGATTAATGTTTTTATTTTTTCTAATTTAACTGAACTAGTAGTAACATCCCATTCTGGAGGTAGTAACATAAGTAGGAAGATAGTCGGTTTATTCTACTTTATTCGTCAAAAACGAAGCAGCGGAAAGTGGGAGAAATATTCATGCATATAGGCATTGAATAATAAACGTAAATTGGTGTCAAGGTTATTCTAGAAACCAAAAACTACAGAGCCTAGAGGATGAGGCTAATTCTATAAGATATGTTGAACTTGATGAAGACGTCCTGCAAACTTTTCTGGAACCAAGGTCCATCGTAACTATTGATAAAGTGGCCGAGAAGCTTGGATTTGGTGATTCAGCAAATTGGGTAAATGGATTTCAACACAAACTTCTCGGGTCTAATCTAATCATGCGCAGAAAGTGAATATGTTGTTATGTCTCAAGAATAAACCTTTTTTGCATCGAATTGTAATTGGGTACGAGGAATGGTTTATCTACAAAACTGTGAAGTGCTGATATGATATAGACAAAACAAATACTGACACCTTAATCTAAAACCTGTCTTCACTTATCTGTTTGGTGGTATATGAACCTAGACCAAACGATAAAAGCAGGTGTAAAAGAAATATTTAAGAATTTCAATAAGTAGTCACGATTGATTAAATATTTATTACAGAATGCCTAAATCTATTACAAGTTCTAATTATACTCATGACATATAAAAGTGTTCGTAATCAATATCCAAAATTAGAAGAAAGAAAGTACACCTTCAAAGAAAGTATATGGCCTTGAGAGTGGAAAAAAAACGTAAATATTTCCCATCATCTATAGTCATAAGATTTTTAGGTGAAGTATTTTTCTTATCAACATTCTAATTTCCTAATATCCACATAATTTTCCTCTACTTATAACAAAATAGTAGTGAAAAATAAATTTATTTTATAATCCCTAACCCAAATTATAAAATCCTAAAAAACTTGGTTTTCTCAAAATCCGGATTCGTTTATTGTTAAAAACTTTATGTGCAATAAACTTTCCATACAAACTGCTAAAGAATAGGCCCCATTAAATTTTATATCCTGGCTTCCCATTTAGTTGTTAATAATATTAAAAAAGTTATATCATCGGATTTTAGTACTAAAGTCACTCCCTATATTATATCGGAGGGAAGTATTTATATAGTTAAGTAGTACGAAATCTTCTCTCTTAAGCTATAAGGTTTATCGCAATTTCATTTACGTATACCCAATTAACCATACACCAATTTAACGACTCTCTTCCACCCTACCCCACTTCCAAAAAAGCAACACCCACCCAATTGTTCAGCCCACTAAAAAGCATGTAGTCAGAGGGTTCCAAGTGCCTTGTACTGGAAACTATACACATGTTGTTCCACTTGTGAGTATTTGATCGATAAACTCGTTACGAGGTAAAATAAATTTCGTTTCAAACCGATACAAATAAAATCGACAAAAGCACAGGGTGTATATACTATTAAGGATTCTGGGATGGGTAGGTGGGACCCATCGTGACGACTATCAACGCATATAATATATTCGTGTATGGAAGAAACTGTTTGTTGTACGCACATAAATATTCAAGTGTGTGTCTTTAAAGTTCAAAATAAATGGGATACAAGCGAAAATGTAAACTTTTCAATCCTGTGGGATGAGTAGGAGTATTTGGTGTATGGTCTATGCATGTATGTATGTATGTATGTGTGTTCAGTTAATGTACGAAAAACTTTATTTTAACATTTTATATGAGTTGAAATCAAAAAATTTGCATACAGCTATCTGGTGAGCGCACAAAAAGTCATCAAATACTATTTTACCTCGTTTCCAATTGCCGTGTGATGTTGTACTTTTAGCAGGAAACTTTTCGTTTTATTATTGGTGGAATTTTCAGTGAGTTTGGTCTGCTCATGTTAAAGTTTATTTCTGTTGGAGTCAGAGATGTGGCAGCAGGGTAGAAAGTTAGTTATATCGATTTCAGAATAAATTTGTAATTTTTAAAAATTGGTTTCCTATTCAAATTTATCATAGCCGCAGGATAGAATTGGAGGTAAATGGGATGCAATTATAGATGATAATTTTTATAGTATATATATATATATATAGTAGTACATAGAAGTGATTAGATTCATGAAAAATGCTATTCTAAAATTACCTAAATGAAAAATATATATGTTTTAATAAACGAACTCACCTAGAATATATGAGGCACGAAAAATGACCTGTAGCCCAACCATTTGACTTTGTTTGTTTTTTGTTTTTTTCAAAAGACAAGAGCACGAGGGATTCCAAACACAGAGGTCGAGCCGGCCCATTGTGGTAACCTGCTAAAAGACTCTCAGGAGTCTCACCAAAACCCTACTGTCCTCTTAATGAAACGCATCAGATATAGGTGAGATAAGTTTTTCAGCTCATATACATATAAGAGCGTATCCAGTCTACTTCGGGCATAAGCACACAGATAGTGTTCCATTGTCTCAAGCTCTCCTTCCAGGTAGGATAGATACTTAGGGCTGGCAATCAGTCTCATCCTTGTTAGATGAGCGTGAAGACGGTGATAATACCAACCACAGTTATGTATTGTTTTCTTCCGAGCCCGAAGATAAATTCCTATTAGGCCCAGCATTAAAAAGTTTTGTACACCTGCAAGAACTCAGATTCGCCCATCGCTGCTTATATTTTACACGAATATCCGATCCTCTTTGATGAGTGACCTGATCACCGAGGCGGAAACACCGAAAGCGGGTTCCAATCCAAGGAAGGCAGAGCCAGAGATAGATCTGGCTAAAATCTCAACCCTCTTATTCCCATGATTCCCATATGCCCAGGAACTGACTGAAGCGACGCCTTTTTTTTGGATTCACAGCTTATTCACAGACGTCCTACAATCCAGTACCTTAGATATTATCCGAAGAACACTCAAAGCCACCAAAGCTGCCTGACTATCCAAGAGGATAGCAATGTTTTTCCATTGATTTCCAGGGCTATCTTCGCTTCCATTGCAATGGTGAAGGGTTCAGCCTGGAAAACAGTGCTGTGCCTTCCAAGTGAGTACTAAAACCCAATGTCAGGTTCAAGAAAGTGAACACCAGCACCGTCTAGCACCTTATTTATTGAAAATTTTTAGGGTGGACCGGAGAAGGCTCACTAAGACACTTCCCTCTTCCCACTTTCAGGAAAACCCACAGGGAAACTACGCCCAAAACGAATGCAGACCAGAGAGTTTTTTGCGATCCATCCTACACGCCAATTAGAAATGAGAAGAACCAGTGCAACCACTTCACTTACTCCAGTTTGGATCTCTTATATACTAAAAAATTACAACAGAAAATTTGTCCCTAATCACAATATGCATAAGAAAATTTGTACAATTGTGTTATTTTCCTATTCTCATTAAAGTTCTCAAATCTTTTTGTTTATTTAAATAATGCTCAATATTTCAGTTTCACGGTCATGCGCAATTAATTTAATATACTTGCACAGGAAAATTCAATTTGTGTGTCAGCTTTAAGCAAATATTTTCTGAACACTGGATTTATGATTTTTCTCATAATTTTGTACGGGGAGACGAAATTATTCCCTTCTTCCTTTTTAAACGTTTTGACAATATGGGAAAATTCCGAAACATTCCGGAATATCATAAAATATTGGGAAAAGTAAAAAAAAAAAAATTTGCTACGTTCTATAATGTCATGTAACATCGTTCAGAGAATCTTGCACTAAAAAATTTCAGTGTCGAGAAATTCTGTGTGGATTGATATTTTTGTTTTAATTATTTAATTCTAACAAATTTTTTACGGATTTCACCTTAAATAAAAAAAAAAAAACAATTTTAGTAAAATATTTAATATTTAAATTTAATTTTTTAATTCAAAATTTCTAAACTTGCCCTATGAACACAAAATTAACTTTTTTTTTTCTTCTAAAAGCTCCAATTCAAATTTTAATGTTTAAATTTAAATCTTTTATTACTTTTAGACCCTTGTAAGGCTATTAGAAGCCGAATACCAAATTATGGATTCTAAAATCCTAGAGCCATATTGAAATAACACCATAATTTTAGCTACGAATAAATTTTAGTTGTATTTGTCAAAACGATCGTAATCGCCACTAATTCTAATACTTTTTTAGTATTTTATTTTTTTACTTAACGAAGTAACACAACAATTTTATACAATTTTGATAACAATTTTCCGTTTCTCATATTCTGCAGAACGAAAAAATTGCCTGCAGTTTTCCAACTTCTAACTATCTTATGGGAATGAATCCAGTTTTTTTTTTATCCCCCTTGCAATTAACTACAACTAACACGGAAGGGGAAGTCGACAAAACCCCGAACAGTGAGTCAAAACCCCAAGTGGAAATTGCTTTATTCATTAAAACTCTCTCATCTGTTCACGTAGAATTTTGCGAGGCACAATTAAAAAACTCTACATTTGGCTTTCACATGGACGAGGCGAAAAAAAAAACATTTTAAAACTTTAAGGAAGATAAGGAAACTTTTCAAATTAGTTTCAGACTTTTCGGGGGAGAGACATAAATTTACGCCCGCTGCCGCTGCCATTTTGCAAGCTACTAGCTAGCTATAGCAGGATGACTATAGTGTGAGCAATTATAATTAGAAAACCATTCTTTGGTCCTCCTGTCTTTCAGTTCAATTAATAAATTTCGCAAAACCTTGGACCCTCTCTACTACTATAGTATAATAGGCACATACCTACTCTACTCCTTCTTGAATTAATCGCTGGAACAGTAGGTTGAGGTGGTTAGGTGTGAGCAGAATGGGGATATTTACTTCCTGCCAAATAGTGATTTTTTTATTTGATCCCCATTTCCTGTGCTCCTCTTTTTACCCTCGTCGACGCCGATATGCAGGAGATATCAGCACAATAACTGTTTGTTTCCATTATCGAGCTCATTTATAATATCCTTTCAGCGTGGAGATCTTATTAAATCACTCGAGCTGGAGGCCTAAAACAACACCGCATAAGACTAAGTACAACACATTAGAACCTGATAAATCCAAATTAATGCTACACAAAATAAGGAGTGTTTTGGTTCATTGGAGAGTTACCTCTGGTTTGTTCCTATACTATACTTCCTGCTTATGTCTGGGCAGATCCCAAAAGGGCTGTCGGGCTCTTCAAGTATCCGAAATTAAATACAAACAAATGGCAACTGATGATGTTGTTAATAAAACAGGGAAATTGCTCTGATAGTCAAGAGAGTCCCCCCCCCCCACCGCCCCTCTAACTCCGCCACGGTTCAGACCTAATCAATATATTGCTGTTGTTGGTCCTGTTGTTGCTATTGTTGTTGTTTTTGTTGTTCTTGTTGTTGTTGTTGTTGATGTTGTTGAATTACGCTGCTATAATAAAATATCTAAGAGGTTCCGTTCGGTTATCATTTTTCCTTGTTCCTTGGACAAGTATCCTTTTAGGGCTCTCATCTTCTATCGGCCAACAAAACTGACTCGAATCTCACTCAATCAAATTACTTCGGGAAGTAAATGAAATTAATATTTCTCCCACTTGGGAATAAAGAAAATGAGTTCATTTCTATCCCTGCATAAAGTTCAACGATTATTTTTAATTAAGAACCACTTCAGGGGACTATTTTATGGTTCGGAGTCGTTTTATTAGTATCAATTTATGGAGATATCCGAAGTGCTGTTTACGCATTGGCGAGTTTTAAATATAAATGAAAATGAGAGGGCAGCCAAGAGAGGAGATGATAGACATATATAGGTTGAGGAGGTATATATAGGCAGCAGTTATTGTCGAAAATATTAAGAACCTCATATTTTCTCTTTTTATTTTCTTCTTCGTTTTTTTATATTAAATCCAATAGAAAAATTATTAAGAGTGTGTGTGATGTTTATAGAACTTTTATTACACAATTTTTTATTTTTGTTTTTTAAGTACTTTCAGTTTTAATGTAGAACTAGAAAAGAACTTCTTCAAAACTTTCTTTGTGTGTGTGATGAAAGTACTCCCGTAAGTCCTTATTGGTGAATTCAGCTCTGGCATCATATTGGGTATTACAAATCCGGTAAAAAATCAAAATTACGCTATTGGAATCTTCTGCCCATCAATATCAGAATCTTAGCGTAATATTCCAAAGCAAGGTTAGTATAAGATAAGGTATACCAATGACGGGGAAGTTTAAACGCATAAAATCCAGCGAAGTCGTACTTAAAATCAAATAACGGCCAAACGTAATTAAAAGGCGCCTTTATGGCTTGGAAACGTAACAGATAACCCAATCATTGTTTAACATAAAATGGTGATGGTATGACCGCACGACGAATAAATATTTATGGTGATAAATGTTGGGTGTGCGATAACTAAGCTAAGCTAAGCTAAACTAAACTAAATAGACCCTTGAATAGAACATTCAAGGAACTTGTTGAATCGGCAGTCCAAGAGTATTTTCTGATGAAAAGTAAGGAAGGAAACAGTTTTCCTTAATTACTATATATTTACTCTCCATTCTTCAAAAATGTGAATCTAATTCTGGAACCCCTAGGTCTTGGCAGGATGTTATCCGGGATTAACTACATTCTTTGAACATATTCTCGGCTCCAGATCTGCTGTCTACTATCCCATCCTGAACGAAGTTCCTTTTTGAATGGAAATCGTTAAATTCTCTTTTTTCATCACTTTATTTATAAGCGGTAAGCGAGAAATTCTGATGCCCTCTGAGGACTACCAATGAAGATATGGATTTATATTTGATCACTTTGCTGAGTATTAGGCCAAAACAAGAAGTTACCCGTGTGGTTTTTTTCCTAAAATCCAATCTCTAGGGTCAACAGTGAGGATATTATGGCGAGCATAATTCGAGCCTAAATTCGAGAGAAGCAGAGAATTCTGGTGGCTCAATTGGTAGAAGCATAGATGCCTTGTCACCACTTTTCTGAACGCGTGACCAATCAGCGTGTAAATCGGACAATATTGTTCGTCTAAATGCTTTGCTTGTAATACCTTGCTGAGCATAGAAAGCTGTAGTTAGGTAGGCGGTTTTTTAAATGAAAATATCTTTGTAAACAAGAGAATTGATTCTGATGACAGATTTTATGAGACGATGCTGTTTTACTACTACTAGAAGACTTATAAAGTTTTATTAATCTCTTACTGAAATAGACAATTAGCAATTAAGGAAACCAAAATAAAAATCTCAATCACCAACGACTTTTTTAATATGTCGCATGTTTTTAAGAGAATAATGTTTATGCCCGCTCGAAAAGCGGTCTTGTTGTCTTTCTTTTTATGTGCCTCCTTTAAGACAGCTGACGTGAGTTGTATTATAACGGCGCTACGGCTAATTAGTGGATGCTAAAAAATATTCGTGAAGACGGAAATCCATCATATCCACATCGTAGTACTGGTTGGTTGAGCCACAACGTCAGAACTAGTGAAAACGGTTCGACCAGTTCGACATAGGATCGACTGTCTTTTTACGCTCTTTGTAGGTTCTCCGCAACATCGAGAAGCACACGACAAGGACCGTGGTAATACTACTACCGAAGGGGGCCATATTGGTCTATACCAAGAAGAATTCGTGGGCTAGATCGCACTGAACCTCATTCTTTCTTTTATCTAAATTCTTTATAGAATTTTCTGATGCTATTACATATACGACAGGTACTGACCACATATACTAATGACACACCAAGGACACCCTTGTGCTAACGGTGAGGTTCTACCAAATTTTTATTCTTTTTATTATGTCAAGAGCCTGCAACATATAGAGACTCACTCCCCAAGACATAAAGTGTATCTAAACTGCATTTCAATTAAAACCTCTAAATCAAAACATTTTCCGGATGTTAAGAACTACGGACTCAAGTTTCCAGTTCACACTCCGTATGACGTGTTTCAGTTTATTGCAAAGCACAACACAAGACATCTGGTGGGCCCTGCAGCATCAATATCTAAGCTAAACATATGCGAAGTATTTTGGTGCGAATTACAATTTCTTTGCAAATTCCAAAAAGCTTTATTGTTAGCAATCTCCTGTCAACTGAATCCTTCCACTGTTGAAGGGAGCGCACACTCAGATCTATATAAGCGTTTACCAATATGTTGTTGAAAGACGAATTACCTTCATAACACCAACTTACATAAGTTCGTGATCTGAGCATACACTGAGCATTCATTCAACACATCTGCGAATTATCCGATTCCTGAGATCCGGATCACAACTATCCGGGTACAGATCTGAACTATCCAGATCCAGATCCGAACTACCCGAACTATCCGGATCCAGACTAAGCAAAAAAGCTGCAAATTGTGTTATTTCAATGAGGAAATGAAAATATCATGAAATTTATATTTTCCCAATGAAACAATGCAATCTGGAGGAAATTTTGACCTTAGTCTGGATCCGGATAGTTCTGATCCAGATCCGGATAGTTTGGATCCGCATCCAGATAGTTGGGATCCGAATACTAAGATCCAGATTATCAGGATACCCGGATTTGAGGAATCGGATCCTAATTATCTCGGATAATCCGGATACTTTCAGCTCTACTTGAAACACATGTTAAAGGCGTTTCCCATAATCTTCCCAGAAAAACCAGCCAAAGACAATATTGAAATACGTTGTTGCGACAATTTTTCGCATAACCACATAATGGTACGGTGAAATGCGTGCACAGACATAACTTCCACCACCGTTTAACCAAGCCTAAATTTAAACATTCAGACCTCCAATCTGGATTCTGTATCCTTCTACTTAAAAATGAAAGTGGACCTTGCCAAAAATTGAATCTTCATATCACCGAAATCCACTAGAACTTTATGCTCTAAATGTAAAATCTGATAGAAAACTACAAACACAAATAATAAACGACATTAAAAGACAGAAAAGAATACATAAACAGCAGAAGTTAATTCATAACCTCATTTTTATGGGTATACTTTTTTATGATTTTTGTTTGTAAATACATAAACTCAAATATTAGTAAAATAAGATTGATTAATAGATGCCACTCACATAGTTTTAGTATTCAATTGAAATTCGAAATTCGAAAATTAGAGAGAAACTATAAAAATTCCGTAATCATTTGCATATCTTTTTAAGTTTTTTGCTAAATTCAAAACGATTAAATCAACATAAGAAGAGAAGTAGTAAAATAAATATAAATTAAAATCAAATAAAACTCATCTTCATGTAAGCCCGCTTTTTGTCTAGAAAACATTGCTGAAAATGCACCGAGCTTTTTACACAGTGCAAATAAAAAATTACTACCGTAAGTTGAGTACTTCATCAATACAAAACTTCGAAAAAAATCGTTGTACTCAATTCTCGTGGAAGTTACGTTTTACATTTTGACCCGACCTGAAAAAATTTCTACTGAACCATACTAATTTTACGACTGCAGCGGAAGTCCCAGTCGGAGAAGTTTGTGATGTAAAAATAGCCACATAAATACCACATTAGATGCGCTATACCAAAGAGCAACCTAGCAGGATAAATCTATAGATTCTAAAACGACCAGTGGATAGACGGTAAACCTAACACTTTATAATAACAAATAAGATGGTTTTAAGGTAAAATTCTCAAGGCACATACAGCAATCTCTATGCTTGTAACTGTCATATCGAAGCACTCAGGTAAACTTCAGATGTCGAGGAATTAACCACCAATAAAATATTCTAATTAAACCGTCATTAGTCCGTCAATCCTCAACTAGTCCAATGGATGTCTGCTGTAATAAACCTGAAAATCTTCCTTATACAAATGAACGTTAATATACTTTATAGTATCGTACCTGTCAAATTATTAATAAATAAGCAGAAAAACAGCGAACCTAGGACGGATCCTTGGGGAACACCAGAAAAAAGCGGGAGTAAACTAGAATATCGTTTGTTGCCTTCAACTCTTTGCTATATACCAGTCAAAAAGTTACTAATTATCGTAGTCACCGATAGAAAAAAATATTAGACAATTTGTTGAGAATCTTAGAGTTGTGTTTAATGCAATCAAAAGCTTTTGGGAAATTAAGTGAAACTAGAACCCCAAGTTTATTGTTTTCAATTAAACAATCTCTCAAATCAGAAGTAATAAAGCCCTTTCACAACAGTTACAGCTAACAAATTTTTATTGCCATAGCATCAACATGTTGCTGCTTTCCGGTAATTTGAGCTAATATACTAATTTCGCAAGCACTTTTGTCAAAAAACAAAGAATGCTGAATGAAGTACGAGTTTAGCTGAGTTCTATTGCGGTATAGGTATGCCCACAGCAATCTTCCAATTAGCTGGGAAAAAGGACGTGATTAAAAACAAATTATAGATATGAAAGATGTAGGGACAAATGGAAGGGAGCAAAATCTTTATTAACTTTGGTAATATGTTGCCAGGACCAGAAGCATTAGACTTAATAGCTCTAATTAATTCAAATGATTCAACACAAAGAAAAGCAAAGTTGTTAGAATATCAATGATTAGTTCTTTCTGGAATATAAAGGACATTAGCATTAGTCAGATTCGTATTAGTAGAGCCAAGTGTTTATTCAAATCATCATGTTTACTGTCTTCGCTTTACCATATACACACTCCTATCTGAGATCCTTCCATAAAGTTTGCGGAAAAAGTTTTAGATCGAATTTCGATCTATAATGATAGTGTTTTCCAGTGCGAATTGCAGAAGTTTACGATTTTATGGGCGATTTTATATAGTGATTTTCAGATGTCTGTATACTATAAATATAGTTAGGTAAAATTTTATACACGGCGTTTTCATAAAAAGATAAATACAATTTCAAAAAAGGACTAAATCGGCCAACACCTTCTTGGTGTTGCCATAGGGGAATGCCCGCTTTTTATACAACTTTAGGCCAGACATCAGTAGGCATGAGAGATGTCTTAGACGATGCATTATGATCACACTCTGTAATAATGTTTATTTCAATTATGCGGGGGAAAGCTTTGGCGATCAAATGAAGCTTGCGATCTTGGGTGAAACGTTGGTCTTTTCTACTTCTCGTGATTGCGCGGATTGGTGCGTCATGGAAAGTGACCTCCTAGGAGAACTGCAGAATTATATGCGAAATATAGTAACTGGAATATATGTGACCCAAGTGAATTAATCGGGAAAAGTCCACTACCTAATGTACTCAGTGGGGCCTCTTTTTTTATATACAACATGTGGTATTAGAACCCACCTACCCCATCGTGGTTCCTACCCCTTACCCAAAATGTATGCAGAAAAAACGTTTCTTCTACGAATTGTAGCTGGTAATGAGCTGTTGCGCGACAGTGAAGCCTCCTAGTACCTATAAGAGTATGGGTACTCAAACTTCTTCTCAAGATCTCAGGAATTTGATTTTGTACTAGACTGCCAAAATGTACTAGATCAAACTTCGATACCTACTCGCCCAACCCTTTCTCCCTTTATTGAAATAAACATTATTAATAAAATATATGCAGAGTATCATAATGCATTGTTTAAGATATCTCTCATGTCTGTTTATGTCGGGCCTAATATGGGCATTCCCCTTTTGGGTTTTTATATACACTGTGGAAGCAATAAGTCCCAAACGTTTTTGTTGTTCTAAGAGTTTAAAATCCTACAAAATTGGTTATAATCATTTTTAATGTCCGACGAACTGTTCTAGAAATATACGAGAATAACTGCTGTATCAAAAAAAACTGCACAGAGGGGTGACTATGCGAAATTACATGCGTGCATTCATTAACGATATCGCGATAATTTTTCTTACACTACTTCTAGCTTTTTTCCTTGTTATGTTTTAGATTGATACCACTGCTGACCCCAGTTAATTGCCATTGCTATTCATTGGGAGCATCGCGTTATTTACACTAATTTTATAGCATTCTAAGGACCTAAGCACCAAATCTTATCATTATGAGTCAACAATCTTGGATCAACACCATTACTATACCACTAAAATCTTTAAATTGTTATTTTTGGTTGTTTAAAATTTCTGTCCCGATTCTTATCATGCCATCCTTAACAACTTTCCTTCTTTCATGCACATAACCCTAAACCTGATAATATAGATACCTATTCCAGGAATATACAAGTTTTCTAGACATCAGAATCGTACACCCCCCCCCCCCCCATTTTTCTACAAAATTTGCAATTCATATGCAGTGGAAGTTAATTACATTCTTCTTTCGACATACCTACCACGTTTTTATATCTTAAGAGTATCTAATTTGCATACACGGTGAACTTACAAAAAGTGCAGAAAGGTTAACTAATTTAAGGTGTTGCGACTTCCAAAATATTCTGCACTCTTACAAATAGGGTAGTACAAAACCGACCAAAAACAGTGCATATAAGTTACGAGTAGGTTCATTTCAACACAACAGTTTTTTTACTCTCTATTGTCTTTATGTGACCTTTCTTGTTGGGAACCATTATCTTTCCCCCCTATTTTCTCAGAGATATTTAGATCATTCAGGCCAGATTCCCACCGGTCCAGCATATACTAGATATACATATATATGTACACACACACACCCCTGGTTCAAGTACTATAGACTCTGAAGTCCTTTCTAGTTGGGTACAAAGCAATGGCGGGGATCACTTCAAATCACGTACACAATGATTCTTGTTACGTTTTTCATTATTCAGTTGTTTTCCATAGAACAATCCCCACTCCCGCTTTCCACAACCGTTGAACTTTTTTACTGTCCTTTTTGTTATTGTCTGCTTATGAACGTACAAACAATGTCTTGAGGACAACTGCACTGAAAACTAGAACGGTTTCAAGAAAATCACGTTCTGCTGAATTGAAATTAAATTTTTTTCACTTTTCGAGTGAAAGTCCTGGTTAATGAGAACAAATAATGAAATTGAAGTGAGATTTGTTAATAATTTCTGAGCCTTGCCGTTCTCGACTCAGCACAGCATCAACGTAGAAAGTATCTCTAAATAGGAAGGACATCTTAAATTCATGGAAAATCTTTCAGGAATTGTATTGATACTTTTTGCCTTTCTATACTTTTTAGATGTAGCATATTGGATCATGGGGACAAACACTTAAGACAGATATATATATTGGCTTTAAATTAATTGTAAGGAATGGACATTTATGCGGTCTATTTATATTTAAGTATATATATGGTGATCTGTATCAATTTTGCACTAATACACGAGATGACAAAGGAAGTAGAGATGAACAATAAAAATGGACAATGGGTCGTATAGATGATAAGTGGTGTGTGGTATGATAGGGTTGTTTTAAAATTTGATAGATAACATTTTCTCTTTCTCTTTTCTATTTCCACTAGATATATACATACAAATAATACAAAAAGCAAAAAACAATTGTTGCATATTGAATCCTTCGAGGTCCTTTCAAGTTCAAGGCATTTTTTGGTGCCACTCCTTCTGTTTTGATAAAAACAAAAATAGTACTTAAATGGAGAAACAACTTCCAAGAAATTCCGAAATTTTAACTTTGTTTGGTTATAATTTCGATCTGGATAGAAGAAAGAGAAGAAACCTACAAACCATTGGAATGCTCTTCTAAGAGCTTTATATACATATATACTATATAAAAAAATCAAGCAAATCAATGTTATAGGTTAAATCTTTCGGTAATTTTAGGGTGATTTATGAAATATGAAAGAACAATCTTTAACTCCTGCCATCCAGTTACCTTCCCCATTTACCCCCTACCACATAATCATTATTTTTTCTCTCGCAGCGACATCCCCTATGTCTTCTTGTATTAGTTTTCCGATTTTATTGATATTGATATTTCATAATTTTCTGCTGAATGACGATATTTTGAAAATAATAGCGTGCAATTTTTTTGGAAGTTAGAAGTTGCTCAATATACATAAAACGATCAAAAAATCTTCCCCACCCTGTACCTCAGAAGGGCTATATTTTAGATTTTGTAAAAATACTTTTCTTTTCGCGAATATCTCACTATCTTACATGGGTGCAAATGTCTGGTCATCTGATTCAAAATTGATTCTGTTTAAAAGGAGATCAGAGATCCCGCTTTGCCTGCAATCAGAACAACAAAATCGATAATTTAAAATTAGCTAATGAATGGGATTTATTTTTCTATTCTTTTTTAAACTATTCCGATCACGTTTATATTTAGAACTATTCATTCTTCCGAAATTAATTTTATTTTTAGTGACAACTTGCTTCGAATAAGAATAAATAAACTGGAGCCTTGGTGGTTTTGACGAAAGACCAAAGTCTTCGTTTCCTTTATGGCTAACTGAATTTTTTTTCTACATAAATTTTTATTCCGGCTATCATAGGGACATGCCAAACTGTATTAGTGTCTTCTTTCTTCGGATCCGCATTGCGGCGACTCTCCTCTTTGTGGATGTCAAGTTTCAATAAAACAGCTAGTCGCTTACAAACAGATATATTGCGGGTGTGAAATCTATCAGCCTCGAATCCAACACAAAAGATTGTATGGTTGGTGGGGGGAACCATAACGGTTTCCAAGATAACGAAACTCTAAAATATTTAGATATGTTTTTATAGGTCAACTTCTGAACGTTACATCCTATGATAATTATATAAGCTTTGGTAGATAGATAACCATTGAACCTTTCCCTCTTCCCCTCCCCTGTTCCATTTTGAGGTTATTGTTTAACAAAGTTAAAATTTTGGAATTTTAACTATTTTTTTAACTGCAATTTTTATCAAAAAATACATCTTCAATACCAATTTCGCATATTGGATGTAAGAAGCCCAAAAGCTTAGCTTTAGAATGACCTATCACACACTGCGCTTTTTGCACAATTATATCCAGCGAAAATGGCTGAAAAAGCTCCTTTTCAAAACATAATTGCCTACTTTCTCGCACTTATTGAACTTTTTCGCTGGACATGCTTAATGGGGGTTATTACTAAAATCTTAAAAAACACTTAAAATTATTACGACTTTGAATTAAATCTTTGCATATTATGATCAAAATTCCACATAGCTTGAGAAAAAGCATAAACTTAGGTAATGACGTGTCAAAAATAAAGATTTTCGGATTTTATATGTATGCAATTAGCTTTAAAAAATTCTCAAATTCATGAAATTTGCAAATGGTTCATCAAGTAAATAAATTTGTACTTGAGTATAGAAGAGTTGAAGTGGAAGAGGAAGTGACGGAGAGAAAATTAGTAAAAAAGTTGTGGTGACTAATATATTTTGGTTTGAAAGTTGCTATTTTCAGAGATGAATAACTATCATAAATTGTGATATTATTGGAAAGAAAGTTCAATTTGTAACAAAGATCGAACCTTTTTCTGTTTACTTTGAAAAACTCAAATTGTTCATACAATGATAAAAGAAATAAAGTCAATAATGTTAACCGTGGTAACGACAAAAAATCCTTGTTTTTATATATTTTGCATATAATTCGGCGTTTTTAATTCATTTCATCGCCGTCAGATGGAATTATATGCTTTCGGAAAGCATTCACTTATTTTGAAAGCTCTACAGCGGGCTGTAGTGTGCAGGCTCGGATAGGGTATGCCGCCGTTTTCTGCATTAGGTATATGAGTATAGATTTCGCGGAATACTTTCAGTTTTATCATTGGTAATTTCTTATTTTTGCTTGCGAGAAGTTATTTTGCCAGTTCTATTTATAATTTATTTGTTTCTAATTGTGTCATGGGACGTGTTAGTAAAATTCAGTCCAATAATTATGGAATAAAGAAGACAAAACTGAATGTTACTATAGGTATGTAAGTTTGTGCATATGAAATATATAATTCTATAAAGCCGTTACACAGAAAATCGACCCAATTTTGTGTGAATTTGTGAATGAACTCTTTGATTTAGATGAAATTTCATAGAAAGGTTGGCAATATTGAAAATAGCAATTTTTTGTTGCTATCCATATATGACTGAGATACGGTCCTTTGAAATTTGAAAATGTGGGAAATTTTGCTTAGTAGATATGTATAACTTTATCATCGTATCTCCATGAAATAAACGTTATTTATTTTGTGAAACTTTGAGGTTTCCGAGAAAAATTAATCAAAGTCAGTTTTCTGAAAATTTGTTTTAAAGGATAATGGATATGTCGCTTATCCTTGACTATCTCAAAATGTGCAGTCCCGATATTTTTTTAATTTTATTGTATGGATCTTAATATTTAATGGGTTTTAGTGAAGCTGTAGGAAGGAGAAAATGGTTGTTGGTAAAGTCAAATCTAACTCTTTAAAGTAGTTCTTTGATTATATAATTAATAAAATTGTAAAATTTACATAGTGTGAGCATTGCCAAAATTATATGAAACATTTCAACTCAGAGTTCTCGGAAGAGTTTTCTTTGATGATCGACTTCAGTAAAATAAAATTTTCCCAAGCAATAAATGAGATAAATGAAATATTCCCTACATTTATAAGGGTTTTTCCCTAAACTGTGTGGCAACAATTTGTGCCTTTTTCCAGTGTACGCAATTGGAATCGAGAACATTTTTAATGTCTTTTTCGACGAGATACAAAATTTACTATAATAATTACTAACACTAGCCAAAGCTCAAATTTGGTGGGAATCACAAATTGTCAAAAGGCTAATGTTATGGAAGCCATTTTGCAAATTACACGGCATACTTCTTCCAACTCATTAGGCTTGTTCGCGTGTTAATTTTTAAGACAGTGTGTTACAACGAATTTTCGCGAACTTTCACATTTTCTGTTTCTTTACTTTTTCATAAAAAGAAAAATACATGAGTTTTGCATATACCTATGTACGTCGCATCTTCCCTTCTTGCATGAATTAATACGAAGTTTTTAGCTACTGCAACAATTTTTGAATGAAAACTGACAGCTCTTATAAGAAAAGTTCTCTTTACTTTCGTATTTTTGAAGCTGTCTTAAAAGTTGTTACAAAAAAACAATATGGAACAAATGAAAATAGATACAACTTTTGAAACTTAAATGTATAATTGCTTGCTTTGGAATATAATCATAAATTAGATGAGTTTTGATTTGAAATAGCCGCTTGGCTCTGCCACATTTGTAAATACACCGAATCGCGTAAGGCTTTCCATGCAGGATTTGGAGTGAATTCAGCATGCGATACATTGCTTTCCTAGCAATTCTTCTTGCTGTTTTTTTGCGAAATTGCAGAAAAACTGATTGCGTGCTTTTCTTGCTACACATTTCTGCCACCATACGAGTAAGTGTTTACCCAGAAAGTTCTTGCACGAAAAGTGCACGAACAGATCCATTAATGAAAGAAAACATTTAAATTGATTCTTTCGAAATAACCTAAAATGAAAGGAAAAACTCTATTCTTAGGTAATTGCGGCAACTTTATTATATTATAATTATTTTATTTTTTTCGGCCTCAAAACAAATTTTTCACTAATCTGACATTTAGTCCGAGTCAACTACGATTTTCTCTATCTCCATCGTTCAACCATTCTCATACTAAAGCGAAAACATTTGGTCTACTTCCGTTCTTTCTCAATTCTGAATGTCCAACCTGTTTTAGTAAAAAAGGCCAATTTTCAATTTTACTACTTTCCACAACTCTATAATACTGGACTGCTGATAAATCAATTTCTCAGGGAACGAAAATTCCCGCTAACTTCTTAAAATTCAAATTCAAAAATTATGTGGAAGAATTCATCTAAGTTCCTGACTAAATAACATTTGTGACACTCAGGGTTTATTGTTTCAGTTAATCATTTGATTATAGAATCAAGTCAAATCAAAACGCTACCATGATTCTTACTTGTAAGTTACGTGGCTTTCTATTTTGAATTGTAAAACTAAGTCCAATATTGGATGAAATTTGGCAACTCCGTCGTAGGGTTACCATGCAAAAATTTAATTTACACTATCTATTTGGATAATGGTTAAGAACTCGCTAGCGATAAAGCTTGTAAAATGAAGTAGATCTATAATACCGTCGTAAATTTTCAGATTTTTCTATTATGTAGTAAACTGAGAATACGATTATGCTCAAACATTTGTAATGATTATAACTAATTCTCTTACACCAATTGTAACTTTTCTTCCAATATACATATTTTTTTTTATCCATGGTCTAATTAAACAAAATTTATATTAAAACTTGTGTTCAAACGCAGCTGAGAACATATTAATTTTCGCTATATTAAAAATAATGATGACCTATTTTCTACTTTCCGTTCCCCTTTTACTCATTTGTAGAAAGAAATTACCTTAAGATACCCTGGAATTGCAACATTCCAAATTATAGTGGAGGAAAAACTTTCTTATGCCACGAAAACAATCAAATTATAAATGCTTTGGACTGGATAATCATCAATCTCATCATTTTTGTGAAAAATATAAAGCATTTAGCTTAATTTGGTATTTGAATCAGCAAAATCGATTACTCCGGAGACACAGTTTTTTGAAAATTATGTTTCATCGTAAAATCACTAAATTTCTAGCCCCTCCTGGCAGAGAATGGTAGGGAGAAACAAAAAATACATGTGAGCTACTTTTCTATTCCATGCAAACTGTAAAAGTTTCATCCAAGTCGGAAATGGTCGCATTTCCAGATAATCGGTTTCGTATAAAATGGCTGTATGCCCGTATATTCTAGATCAGACCGATATACTCTTAAAAATAGACAAATGTTTACGTCGATGAAAATCTTGTACCGTTAAAAGGGCGATCAAGTAATATCTCCTTCATATCCATATGCAGTAACATTACTTCTAATTAGTGGCAGGAGTGGGATATGTTATGACTTTTACTATTTATCATAGTACATTTCGCGGAAATAAAAATAAAGTGCGAGGAGTATATGAGGAAGTGATTAACTAGGATAACAAGGCCGTTTTAATAATATGCTATGACAATAAAGATGTTTTTATATGTTCATGTTTTGTTGGTATAGGAGAAAAGAGTTATGTGAAGAGATGTTTCAATAAAAAAAATATCTATTCGTTTTGAATACAAAAATTATATGAGACAAATTCTTTTCCAGCTAAAGGTAAAATGGATTTAACGCAATTAAACACAAGCTTATTCTCACATATGGTGAAAATAATAAAAAAAATGAGAGATCGACAAGTATCCATTCTTAGCCGCCTAAGTCAGACGCATAATCTCCAAGGCCTTCTTCAACAAAATCATTATATGTTGAGGAAAGAAATATGAATTAAATACGTCCGCATATATACATATCTGAATTGTATTAATCATTTGTCTGAATACCATGAAATCAAAGGAAACATCTTGATACCAAAATATAATTTCTAGTAGAGGTAAAAAAACTCCTCAAAATGTAGAAGAACAAAATGTGGGTGCCATAATAAAGGCAAAAAAAATGTCTCACCTACAGTTGAATAGTCATTGGTCTAACTAAAACACAATTATGATAAATGTAATACCATACTTAGACGAAAATATTCAAATGACGTGCATTCAATGAATTAAGGAGCTAAGGAGCAAACGAAAAACGCATTAAGAGTCCAGGATTTCGCCGCATAAGAAAGAACCGGTCTTGATTTGAATAAGTAAAATGTTCAACAGCCATGAAAATCGTAATGGAATCGTTGAAGGGGGGCCGATTATAATAAAACGGTACATTAATTTAATAGGATAAATTCGGCACAATTTCTTGATTTTATGAATTCGCAATGAACTCATGAGGCTTTGTATTATTTTAGTACACACGGATATCCGCTAACAGGATCAAGTAGTATAAATCCGATGCGATTAATCTTCATAATCCACTCTGCCTCTCGAGGATATTTTCATCATATGTTAGTCGACATATTTGCAGGGGGTGGCAAAATGTTCTTTCTACATATAATATATATTCCCATCTATGTACATACATATATGTACTATATATAATAAAAAATCTACTTTCTGTACATCCTGTACGACTTTTTCCCATTTTCCAGCCCATTTTAACGTACTCCTCCTTATATGAAAGAAAGGAGGAGATTTTTTTTTTTTTTGTTTTGCCTTATTCTCTTGTCGATGATATTGTTGCGGTCCTATATATAATGTCTCTGCTGTTGTACGAACACAACCGGATGAGAGCTGGATAAATTGAGCGAATCCTATGACAACGACTTGAATGAATGGTGGAATCACGAGGAAAAATTACTCCGATTTACTTTCAACAAATTGTTGTGACAGATACAGCGACCGGAGCACCAACAATGACAAATCTGAATAAATATATTGAATGACATGGTGGCACAAAAGTGCCCGGTGTGTTGGGGCTAGATAGTCAGATTCTACAGATTCCATAGAGATGATGGTACTTTATCGCTCCAGGAGCAGATTGTATATGTCGTGTAATATGTGCATTAGGACGACACAGACTATTCGAGGGCATGTCCGGATTTGATTCATTTCGATGCTTTGTGTCTAAGATCTAAGTAAATTTTCTGCTCCCTGTCAGGAGGTGATATCCACGGGTTTGTTTGCCTCAAGCTGGTGCAAAAACCATTTGGAGAATTTCCACTCAAGCAATTTAGAAGGCTTCCTTCTATATGGTTGTTCTTAAGCAAATCAAGGAAGTGTTTATTCATCAATTTGTTATTAATTGTGGTATGAAGGATTTTTCTGTCAGTGACTTATAGCTGAATGGGATCACCCTTTGTAAATTTGTCATATACCATATAAATGCATTGTTCGTCTATCCGTTCGTCCGCCTATCCATCTGTCTGTCCATCTATCTGTCTGTCCGTCTGTCCGTTCTTACGATAACTCGAGAACACATACACTTTGAGTGCTGAACACAAGCTTCTTTAAAAAAGAGTAACTTTTATCTCGAAAATGGGACCAATCGGGCAACTCCTTCTTAGGATTTCCATACAAAAATTTCAATTTGTAGTACATATTTGAGCATTGCGTGAGAACGTGTCAACATAGCGAACTGAACTTTGATGCATGGTATTTAACATATGTTACATAGCAATAGCAAATAAAATTTCAAAAATGGACTAAATCGGGAAAACGCTTTTTAGTGTTTCCGTATACAACTTTGATTTTTCACTAGATATTGGGGAACTGCCTGAGAACGTGTCGCCGTGGAGAGCTCAAATTTTGTACACGAAGTTTTCATAAAAATTACAAAGGCACGTTCAAAAATGGTCTGTCATTTGATTTAAATATCTGATGACTGCATATACTTAGATTATACATTTAACTGAACCTCCGAATAACTCCCGTCTCACCAAATATTTAAGAAAAAATTTCCTGACATGGCAGTTATACAAATTTTATTAATTGTTTAGACAGCGCCATCTAGTGGCCGTAAATTGAACTTGTTTTTTCTTTAACCCACGTTTATTTTTTGGGGGTTTTTTTTTTTTAAACCGAATGAAATATTTTCTATTTTAAATTGTTACAATCTGAATTTCATTAATTTTGTTCCTTCTATGATTTTTATGAGTTCCACTACTTTTTACCTTAAATTGATTGACATCTTCTTCATATTTTCCTTCACTTCCACAGGTTATGGTCGAATCCTGAAGAGTCCAAAAATGATCCGAAAATAAATTTTTCAATCAACATTCTTTTTTTTTCTTATCTGCAGGTTAGTTTTCGTTAATTTTTTTTTTTTTTGACTATTTTCACTGAACAAAATTAAAACAACTCTCTTTGAACGTCTTGTGAGCCTATTCCTGAATATTATATACCTTAGTAAATTCTTTCCCCCATATCCTTTCCTTATATTTATTTTGTTTGTAATTTCTATATATTATGCTATATCTTTCTGTTTAAAATTTTTTTTAAAGTTTATGTTACCATTATTCCATAATTCAATCAAATATTCAGTTTTTCAGCATTACCTAAGGTAAGGCCAAGCTTTCTTCACTTACACAAGGCACAACTTAAAAATATATTAACATTTTTGGAGAAATCTTACAACAATGGATAATACACAATGCATTTCCATGTAACTATTTGCAAAAATGTTTTCCTTGAACTTTCTAGAATTATAGCAAAAATATTGGAAAACTGTGATTGAATTTCTCTCAGCCCTCAAAACAATAAAAATAAATTAAAATAAATCTTAAAATATGTTTTTATGATAATTTAAAAAAATCTATTTGATAGGAAAAAATTTGATTATTTTCTATATTTTTCATTTTTGTGCGAAATTCATTAAATAAAATCAAAATCAACTTTGAACCTTACTTTTAAATCCATCATTATTACGAAAAGACTAACGGCCAGAGGAATGTCATCCAACATTACTGAAACCCTAAAAAATAAAGAAAAGAACACAAAAATAGGACATTGGGCAATTTTTGTCGCGGTTTCCACCATCAATGACTCAGATGCCATTTAGTAGGTACTCATATTTGTAATTACTACAACTTTCACTTAATTAGCAATTCTCAGTATTTTGGAAGTAACAAAAACACTATTCCATTGATGGAGATTTTTCCCTATTATTATAAAATGTTGAATACTTACCTGAAAATGTAAGCTTGCTTACATCTTGTCGTCTATAGCATTAATTTGTTGCTAAATATTTTATAAAAATATTTATAAAAAAATAATACAATACTCACCTAGACTCCCAAGTGCTGACTGTCAAGCAGAGTACTAAGGGGTACCGCAAGAATCAGTACTAGGACCGCTATTCTTTAGTATGTACATTAATTATATCGATAATATTGTACCTGAGCAGACGTCCTGGGTTGATTAAATCCTCAATTTGTGCACAAATCATAAAGCATATCCAGTGAAAATGACTTAAAAAGCTCATTCCCAAAAAACTTTATCTTTTTCGCCGGATATGTATACGAAAAAGTCAAAAAACGAAAACAGGGTTACATTTTGGGTACAGAGTGTCATAGGTCATTTTAAAAGAAAGCTTTTGGGCTTCTTAAATCCAATATGAAAACTTGGGGCTGTTGGTGTTAAAAAATAACCGGTTGAAATTCCATAGTTTCGACTTTGATGACACATATATAACTTCAAAACGGACAGAAGCAGCTGAAGAATTGAATACCATTGGAATGGTCAAGTTTTAAATCATCACTATAGGATGTAACGTTCGGAAGTTACAGGATGATCTATAAAAACATACCCAAATATTTTGAAGTCCCGTTATCTCGGAAATCCTTAGAATTACCCCCATCACTAATACAATTATTTGTTTGCCTAAGCACGAGCTATCCATAGCCTTCAGCTGCAAGACTACATACTGAACATCCTTGTATAAAAACAATTTTTTTTTATTTGTAAGTAGTTGTAGATGTATTCTGGCGAAGCTTTCTTGATTTTCACTCCTTGATCCCGATGAGATTCCAAGTTGAAATTTTAATATTTTAGTGGATAATATAGGGTAAAAATTAAAAAATAAATAATAAAATCAAAAATACGTCTTCCAGGATATTCAAGGATAAAGAATAAAATCGTTATTCTTTATGACCTTTTGAGCAATTATATTTAAAATGTTATTTTTATTAAATAACTTGAATTCCTATCTTGCAAATAAGCCATATTTCATTGTCTCAGCATAAATAGAAAA